>JAQOWZ010000032.1:2883750-2929532 GCA_035578165.1 Stenolophus ochropezus
ACGCGCTATCTCAGAGTTGTTTTCTTTTACCTAAATTATGATGAAAAATCATAAATTCGGGCGCGGAAGCAAATATTTATATTATTTTTTACAAAAATAAAGTCAGATTTTACATATTCTTGAAATGGTTATTTTTGTTAATACATTCATAAACATGCTTTTGGACCTATACTGTGGATAAAATATGATGAAAAATTATAAAATTCGGGCACGGAAGCAAATATTTAAATGATTTTTTACAAAAAAAAAGTCAGATTTTACCTATTTTTCATGAATACGTTGTATATTTTAAGCTACATGGGCTGGATTGTGGAATACCTAACACACTTGAAATAGCAATTTTCTTGTTGCTATGTTTTCTTTTAGCTAAAATATGATGAAAAATCATAAAATTCTGGCGCGGAAGCAAATATTTATATGATTTTTTACAAAAATAAAGTCAGATTTTTCCTATTCTTGAAATGGATATTTTTGTTAAAACATTCATAAACATGCTTTTGGACCTATACTGCGGATAAAATATGGTGAAAAATTATAAAATTCGGGCGCGCAAACAAATATTTATATGATTTTTTACAAAAAAAAAGTCAGATTTTACCTATTTTTGATGAATACGTTGTATATGTAAGCTACATGGGCTGGATTCTAGAATACCTAACACACTTGAAATAGCAATTTTCTTGTTGCAATGTTTTCTTTTAGCTAAAATATGATGAAAATTCATAAAATTTGGGCGCGGAAGCAAATTTTTATATGATATTTCACAAAAATAAAGTCAGATTTTACATATTTTTAAAATGGATATTTTTGTTAAAACGTTCATAAAACATGCTTTTGGACCTATACTATGGATAAAATATGATGAAAAATTATAATATTCGAGCGCGGAAGCAAATATTTATATAATTTTTTTACAAAAATAAAGTAAGCAAATATTTATATGATTTTTTACAAAATTAAAGTCAGATTTTACCTATTTTTGAAATGGATATTATATTTATATAATTATTACAAATATAAAGTCAGATTTTACCTATTTTTGATGAATACGTTGTATATTGTAAGCTTCATTGGCTGGATTTTAGAATACCTACCACAGTTGAAATAGCAATTTTCTTGTTGCAATGTTTTCTTTTACCTAAATTATGATGAAAAATCATAAAATTCGGGCGCGGAAGCAAATATTTATATGATATTTTACAAAAATAAAGTCAGATTTTACATATTTTTGAAATGGATATTTTTGTTAAAACGTTCATAAACATGCTTTCGGACCTATACTATGGATAAAATATGATAAAAAATTACAAAATTCGAGCGCAGAAGCAAATATTTATATAATTTTTTACAAAAATAATGTCATTTTTTACCTATTTTTGATGAATACGTTGTATATTGTAAGCTTCATTGGCTGGATTCTAGAATACCTACCACACTTGATATAGCATTTTTCTTCTTGTAATGTTTTCTTTTACCTAAATTATGATGAAAAATCATAAAATTCGGGCGCGGAAGCAAATATTATATGATTTTTAAAAAAAATAAAGTCAGATTTTACATATTCTTGAAATGGATATTTTTGTTAATAGATTCATAAACATGCTTTTGGACCTATACTGTGGATAAAATATGATGAAAAATTATAAAATTCAGGCGCGGAAGCAAATATTTATATGATTTTTTACAAAAATAAAGTCAGATTTTACATATTTTTAAAATGGATATTTTTGTTAAAACGTTCATAAACATGCTTTTGGACCTATACTATGGATAATATATGATGAAAAATTATAAAATTCGAGCGCAGAAGCAAATATTTATATAATTTTTTACAAAAATAAAGTCAGATTTTACCTATTTTTGATGAATACGTTGTATATTGTAACCTTCTTTGGCTGGATTCTAGAATACCTACCACACTTGAAATAGCAATTTTCTTGTTGCAATGTTTTCTTTTACCTAAATTATGATGAAAAATCATAAAATTCGGGCGCGGGAGCAAATATTTATATAATTTTTTACAAAAATACAGTAAGATTTTACATATTCTTGAAATGGATATTTTCGTTAATAGATTTATAAACATGCTTTTGGACCTATACTGTGGATAAAATATGATGATAAATTATAAAATTCGGGCGCGGAAGCAAATATTTATATAATTTTTTACAAAAAAAAAATCAGATTTTACCTATTTTTGATGAATACGTTGTATATTGTAAGCTTCATTGGCTGGATTCTAGAATACGTACCACACTTGAAATAACAATTTTCTTGTTGCAATGTTTTCTTTTACCTAAATTATGATGAAAAATCATAAAATTCGGGCGCGGAAGCAAATATTTATATGATTTTTTACAAAAATAAAGTCATATTTTACCTATTCTTGAAATGGATATTTTTGTTAAAACATTCATAAACATGTTTTTGGACCTATACTGTGGATAAAATATGATAAAAAATTATAAAATTCGGGCGCGGAAGCAAATATTTATATGATTTTTTACAAGATTAAAGTCAGATTTTACCTATTCTTGAAATGGATATTTTTGTTAAAACATTCATAAACATGCTGTTGGACCTATACTATGGATAAAATATGATGAAAAATTTATAAAATTCGGGCGCGTGAACAAATATTTATATGATTTTTTACAAAAAAAAGTCACATTTTACCTATTTTTGATGAATACGTTGTATATTGTAAGCTTCATTGGCTGGATTCTAGAATACCTACCACACTTGAAATAACAATTTTCTTGTTGCAATGTTTTCTTTTACCTAAATTATGATAAAAAAATCATTAAATTCGGGCGCGGAAGCAAATATTTATATGATTTTTTACAAAAATAAAGTCATATTTTACCTATTCTTGAAATGGATATTTTTGTTAAAACATTCATAAACATGTTTTTGGACCTATACTGTGGATAAAATATGATAAAAAATTATAAAATTCGGGCGCGGAAGCAAATATTTATATGATTTTTTACAAGATTAAAGTCAGATTTTACCTATTCTTGAAATGGATATTTTTGTTAAAACATTCATAAACATGCTGTTGGACCTATACTATGGATAAAATATGATGAAAAATTTATAAAATTCGGGCGCGTGAACAAATATTTATATGATTTTTTACAAAAAAAAGTCAGATTTTATCTATTTTTGATGAATACGTTGTATATTGTAAGCTACATGGGCTGGATTCTAGAATACCTAACACACTTGAAATAGCAATTTTCTTGTTGCAATTTTTTCTTTTAGCTAAAATATGATGAAAATTCATAAAATTTGGGCGCGGAAGCAAATTTTTATATGATATTTTACAAAAATAAAGTCAGATTTTACATATTTTTAAAATGGATATTTTTGTTAAAACGTTCATAAACATGCTTTTGGACCTATACTATGGATAAAATATGATAAAAAATTATAAAATTCGAGCGCGGAAGCAAATATTTATATAATTTTTTACAAAAATAAAGTAAGCAAATATTTATATGATTTTTTACAAAATTAAAGTTAGATTTTACCTATTTTTGAAATGGATATTTTTGTTGAAACAATCATAAACATGCTTTTGGACCTATACTATGGATAAAATATGATGAAAAATTATAAAATTCGGGCGCGTAAACAAATATTTATATGATTTTTTTACAAAAAAAAGTCAGATTTTACATATTTTTGATGAATACGATGTATATTGTAAACTACCTGGGCTTGATTCTAGAATACCTAACACACTTGAAATAGCAATTTCTTGTTGCAATGTTTTCTTTTAGCTAAATTATGATGAAAAATCATAAAATTCTGGCGCGGAAGCAAATATTTATATGATTTTTTACAAAAATAAAGTCAGATTTTTCCTATTCTTGAAATGGATATTTTTGTTAAAACATTCATAAAAATGTTTTTGGACCTATACTGCGGATAAAATATGATGAAAAATTATAAAACTCGGGCGCGCAAACAAATATTTATATGATTTGTTACAAAAAAAAAGTCAGATTTTACCTATTTTTGATGAATACGTTGTATATTGTAAGCTACATGGGCTGGATTCTAGAATAACTAACAAACTTGAAATAGCAATTTTCTTGTTGCAACGTTTTCTTTTAGCTAAAATATGATGAAAAATCATAAAATTCGGGCGCCGAAGCAAATATTTATATAATATTTACAAAAATAAAGTCAGATTTTATATATTATTAAAATGGATATTTTTGTTAAAACGTTCAAAAACATGGTTTTGGACCTATACTATGGATAAAATATGATGAAAAATTATAAAATTCGAACGCGGAAGCAAATATTTATATAATTTTTTACAAATATAAAGTCAGATTTTACCTATTTTTGATGAATACGTTGTATATTGTAAGCTTCATTGGCTGGATTCTAGAATACCTACCACAGTTGAAATAGCAATTTTCTTGTTGCAATGTTTTCTTTTACCTAAATTATGATGAAAAATCATAAAATTCGGGCGCGGAAGCAAATATTTATATGATTTTTTACAAAAATAAAGTCAGATTTTACATATTCTTGAAATGGTTATTTTTGTTAATACATTCATAAACATGCTTTTGGACCTATACTGTGGATAAAATATGATGAAAAATTATAAAATTCGGGCACGGAAGCAAATATTTAAATGATTTTTTACAAAAAAATTCAGATTTTACCTATTTTCCATGAATACGTTGTATATTTTAAGCTACATGGGCTGGATTGTGGAATACCTAACACACTTGAAATAGCAATTTTCTTGTTGCTATGTTTTCTTTTAGCTAAAATATGATGAAAAATCATAAAATTCTGGCGCGGAAGCTAATATTTATATGATTTTTTACAAAAATAAAGTCAGATTTTACATATTTTTAAAATGGATATTTTTGTTAAAACGTTCATAAACATGCTTTTGGACCTATACTATGGATACAATATGATGAAAAATTATAAAATTCGAGCGCGGAAGCAAATATTTATATAATTTTTTACAAAAATAAAGTAAGCAAATATTTATATGATTTTTTACAAGATTAAAGTCAGATTTTACCTATTTTTGAAATGGATATTTTTGTTAAAACAATCATAAACATGCTTTTGGACCTATACTATGGATAAAATATGATGAAAAATTATAAAATTCGAGCACGGAAGCAAATATTTAAATGATTTTTTACAAAAAAAAGTCAGATTTTACCTATTTTTCATGAATACGTTGTATATTTTAAGCTACATGGGCTGGATTGTGGAATACCTAACACACTTGAAATAGCAATTTTCTTGTTGCTATGTTTTCTTTTAGCTAAAATATGATGAAAAATCATAAAATTCTGGCGCGGAAGCAAATATTTATATGATTTTTTACAAAAATAAAGTCAGATTTTTCCTATTCTTGAAATGGATATTTTTGTTAAAACATTCATAAACATGCTTTTGGACCTATACTGCGGATAAAATATGGTGAAAAATTATAAAATTCGGGCGCGCAAACAAATATTTATATGATTTTTTACAAAAAAAAAGTCAGATTTTACCTATTTTTGATGAATACGGTGTATATTGTAAGCTACATGGGCTGGATTCTAGAATACCTAACACACTTGAAATAGCAATTTTCTTGTTGCAATGTTTTCTTTTAGCTAAAATATGATGAAAATTTATAAAATTTGGGCGCGGAAGCTAATTTTTATATGATATTTTACAAAAATAAAGTCAGATTTTACATATTTTTAAAATGGACATTTTGTTAAAACGTTCATAAACATGCTTTTGGACCTATACTATGGATAAAATATGATGAAAAATTATAAAATTCGAGCGCGGAAGCAAATATTTATATAATTTTTTACAAAAATAAAGTAAGCAAATATTTATATGATTTTTTACAAAATTAAAGTCAGATTTTACCTATTTTTGAAATGGATATTTTTGTTAAAACAATCATAAACATGCTTTTGGACCTATACTATGGATAAAATATGATGAAAAATTATAAAATTCGGGCGCGTAAACAAATATTTATATGATTTTTTTACAAAAAAAGTCAGATTTTACATATTTTTGATGAATACGATGTATATTGTAAACTACCTGGGCTTGATTCTAGAATACCTAACACACTTGAAATAGCAATTTTCTTGTTGCAATGTTTTCTTTTAGCTAAAATATGATGAAAAATCATAAAATTCTGGCGCGGAAGCAAATATTTATATGATTTTTTACAAAAATAAAGTCAGATTTTTCCTATTCTTGAAATGGATATTTTTGTTAAAACATTCATAAAAATGTTTTTGGACCTATACTGCGGATAAAATATGATGAAAAATTATAAAATTCGGGCGCGCAAACAAATATTTATATGATTTGTTACAAAAAAAAAGTCAGATTTTACCTATTTTTGATGAATACGTTGTATATTGTAAGCTACATGGGCTGGATTCTAGAATACCTAACAAACTTGAAATAGCAATTTTCTTGTTGCAACGTTTTCTTTTAGCTAAAATATGATGAAAAATCATAAAATTCGGGCGCCGAAGCAAATATTTATATGATATTTTACAAAAATAAAGTCAGATTTTACATATTATTAAAATGGATATTTTTGTTAAAACGTTCAAAAACATGGTTTTGGACATATACTATGGATAAAATATGATGAAAAATTATAAAATTCGAACGCGGAAGCAAATATTTATATAATTTTTTACAAATATAAAGTCAGATTTTACCTATTTTGATGAATACGTTGTATATTGTAAGCTTCATTGGCTGGATTCTAGAATACCTACCACAGTTGAAATAGCAATTTTCTTGTTGCAATGTTTTCTTTTACCTAAATTATGATGAAAAATCATAAAATTCGGGCGCGGAAGCAAATATTTATATGATTTTTTACAAAAATAAAGTCAGATTTTACATATTCTTGAAATGGTTATTTTTGTTAATACATTCATAAACATGCTTTTGACCTATACTGTGGATAAAATATGATGAAAAATTATAAAATTCGGGCACGGAAGCAAATATTTAAATGATTTTTTACAAAAAAAATTCAGATTTTACCTATTTTTCATGAATACGTTGTATATTTTAAGCTACATGGGCTGGATTGTGGAAAACCTAACACACTTGAAATAGCAATTTTCTTGTTGCTATGTTTTCTTTTAGCTAAAATATGATGAAAAATCATAAAATTCTGGCGCGGAAGCAAATATTTATATGATTTTTTACAAAAATAAAGTCAGACTTTTCCTATTCTTGAAATGGATATTTTTGTTAAAATATTCATAAACATGCTTTTGGACCTATACTGCGGATAAAATATGGTGAAAAATTATAAAATTCGGGCGCGCAAACAAATATTTATATGATTTTTTACAAAAAAAAAGTCAGATTTTACCTATTTTTGATGAATACGTTGTATATTGTAAGCTACATGGGCTGGATTCTAGAATACCTAACACACTTGAAATAGCAATTTTCTTGTTGCAATGTTTTCTTTTAGCTAAAATATGATGAAAATTCATAAAATTTGGGCGCGGAAGCTAATTTTTATATGATATTTTACAAAAATAAAGTCAGATTTTACATATTTTTAAAATGTACATTTTTGTTAAAACGTTCATAAACATGCTTTTGGACCTATACTATGGATAAAATATGATGAAAAATTATAAAATTCGAGCGCGGAAGCAAATATTTATATAATTTTTTACAAATATAAAGTAAGCAAATATTTATATGATTTTTTACAAAATTAAAGTCAGATTTTACCTATTTTTGAAATGGATATTTTTGTTAAAACAATCATAAACATGCTTTTGGACCTATACTATGGATAAAATATGATGAAAAATTATAAAATTCGGGCGCGTAAACAAATATTTATATGATTTTTTTACAAAAAAAAGTCAGATTTTACATATTTTTGATAAATACGATGTATATTGTAAACTACCTGGCTTGATTCTAGAATACCTAACACACTTGAAATAGCAATTTTCTTGTTGCAATGTTTTCTTTTAGCTAAAATATGATGAAAAATCATAAAAATTCTGGCGCGGAAGCAAATATTTATATGATTTTTTACAAAAATAAAGTCAGATTTTTCCTATTCTTGAAATGGATATTTTTGTTAAAACATTCATAAAAATGTTTTTGGACCTATACTGCGGATAAAATATGATGAAAAATTATAAAATTCGGGCGCGCAAACAAATATTTATATGATTTGTTACAAAAAAAAAGTCAGATTTTACCTATTTTTGATGAATACGTTGTATATTGTAAGCTACATGGGCTGGATTCTAGAATACCTAACAAACTTGAAATAGCAATTTTCTTGTTGCAACGTTTTCTTTTAGCTAAAATATGATGAAAAATCATAAAATTCGGGCGCCGAAGCAAATATTTATATGATATTTTACAAAAATAAAGTCAGATTTTACATATTATTAAAATGGATATTTTTGTTAAAACGTTCAAAAACATGGTTTTGGACCTATACTATGGATAAAATATGATAAAAAATTATAAAATTCGAACGCGGAAGCAAATATTTATATAATTTTTTACAAATATAAAGTCAGATTTTACCTATTTTTGATGAATACGTTGTATATTGTAAGCTTCATTGGCTGGATTCTAGAATACCTACCACAGTTGAAATAGCAATTTTCTTGTTGCAATGTTTTCTTTTACCTAAATTATGATGAAAAATCATAAAATTCGGGCGCGGAAGCAAATATTTATATGATATTTTACAAAAATAAAGTCAGATTTTACATATTTTTGAAATGGATATTTTTGTTAAAACGTTCATAAACATGCTTTCGGACCTATACTATGGATAAAATATGATAAAAAGTTACAAAATTCGAGCGCGGAAGCAAATATTTATATAATTTTTTACAAAAATAATGTCATTTTTTACCTATTTTTGATGAATACGTTGTATATTGTAAGCTTCATTGGCTGGATTCTAGAATACCTACCACACTTGAAATAGCATTTTTCTTCTTGTAATGTTTCCTTTCACCTAAATTATGATGAAAAATCATAAAATTCGGGCGCGGAAGCAAATATTATATGATTTTAAAAAAAAATAAAGTCAGATTTTACATATTCTTGAAATGGATATTTTTGTTAATAGATTCATAAACATGCTTTTGGACCTATACTGTGGATAAAATATGATGAAAAATTATAAAATTCAGGCGCGGAAGCAAATATTTATATGATTTTTTACAAAAATAAAGTCAGATTTTACATATTTTTAAAATGGATATTTTTGTTAAAACGTTCATAAACATGCTTTTGGACCTATACTAATAAATAAATAAATATATATATTTGTCTATAGAAAAAATATTCCATTACAAAGAATTGGTAACAAACATATGTACAATAAATATTGTAATTATAGGTATGTATAATATATGTTGTAATTGAGGATAATGTATATTATAAATTCATAGCGAATGCGCGAAGCTTTAGTGAATTGGTTACGTAGTTATGGATGTCGTACAATTTTTCCATGGTCGGCTCTGCTAGTAAAGCTGTGATGTCTGGGCTCGAAGTGTGGAGGTGCTTCTGTAAGAATGTGGTTCTGATGGGGGAAAAAATGGGACAATTTAATAGGAAATGGGGAATGTCGTCGGGTTCGTAGAGGTTGCAGATAGAACATATATCTTCTTTTCTGAATTTGTGACAGACTGTGTCTTGGTAGATGTTCATTAAGTTTACGTTTCCAGTTCGTAGGATACTGTAAGTTTTTAGGATTTTATAAGGAATATTATAGGATAAGTAATTCTGGGAAAAGTTGTAGGTTTTATAATATGGGTTGTATTGGGATTGCTGGATTCTTACAGTATCCGTGAGGTACAGTGTCTCATTGTACGCAGTGAGTATGTTATTAATTTGTGCTTTGAGCGCAATCATATTTTGCGCCTCCCATAGCCATTGGAAATTTGATATTTTCAGCACATCTTGAAGAGAGGTAGTCCAATTTGGCTTTAGTGTTTTGTCTGTTGTGTTGTTGTTAGACATTTGTGACAATTTGTCGTAGCAGATTTTGACATATCTATCATTTCCCATTAATAGAATTTTATACCACCAAAGTAAAACTTTCTTGAGGATAAGTATTTCAACTTTTGCTTGACCAGTTTCTCTGCGTATTATATAACCGGGTGTTGTCTTCTGCCATGATTCTAAGCCCTTAAAAAACTGTAGATGACCCTTTTCGATGTTGTTTCTTTGGGAGAGTCCCCAGATTTCTGCACCATATGTGATTGTAGGAAGTAATGTGGATGTGTATAATTTTTCGATTGTTTCCCAACAGTGCATTTTTGCTCTCATCAAAATTTGTTTCGTAGTCCCTGAGACTTTGTTTGCGTTGGAAATTAATGTTTTTGTATTTGCATTAAAGGATCCTGATGTACTGAACGTAACTCCTAGATAAGTGTATGTGTTTGCAAACTGAATCTCTTGATTCTGGCATTTGTACGTTATATGTCTCGTTGGTGGTCTGCCTTTGTGAAAATGCATTATTTTTGTTTTATTTGCATTTATCTTCAGTTGCATCAGGTTGCAGTACTCGGTTAATGCAGAAAGTTTATGATGTAAGTCTATCGGGCTATTTGCAAATACTACGGCATCGTCAGCATATTCAAGGGACAATATGTCGATAATGTGATTAATATAGAATCCTACTAAGTTTTTGTTTCTCAGAAAATCTTCTAAATCGTGAATATACAGGCAAAAGAGAATAGGGCTTGTGCACTCTCCCTGTAATACGCCTTTATTGACTTCAATTTCTTCGGAAGTTACATTGTTTGAATCAATTTGGATTACCGCTTCGGTATAGATGTTTCTGAGTATCCTTATCATTTTTCCACTGACTCCTATTTTAAATATTTTGCTCCATAAAAGATTATGTGGTATAGAGTCAAACGCCTTGCTGAAGTCAATGAAAATAGCATATATTCCTTTTTTGCTTCTAGACAGTGCAGTTTCGATTATTGCATTAAGTACGAAGATGTTGTCAATACAAGATCGCTTTTTTCTAAATCCCGCCTGGGATTCTGGAAGAATTTTGTAACTTTCTACCCAAGTTTGGATTCTATAATTCAGAATAAATGTAAATAGTTTTGTTATTGTATTGATCAAAGCGATGCCTCGGTAGTTTTGCATATCTGAACGGCTGCCTTTTTTGTGAAGAAGTATTAGTTTGGTAATTTTAAGTTCTTTGGGGATATTTTCATTTTCAAGAAACTCATTTAAAAGCGCAAGAAGGTATTCTTTCCATTTTTGAGGTAGGTGTTTTAGTTGTTCATTGATAATCCCATCGTTACCTGGACTTTTATTAGTTTTTAGATTTTTCAAGGCATGGTTTAGATCGTGAATAGTTATTGGCGCATCCAGAAATGGGTGACGTACATCGTAGAAAATGCTTTCATCAGTTAGTTTGGGTCCATACCATTCCTGGAAATATTTTGTCCAACAGTCAAGGCTTATGGGATTGGCTGAGTAGTTCGTTGGGATCAAAGATTTAATTGTTCTCCAAAATTCTGTTTGATTTTTTATAGCTTGTAGATTGTATTTTAGCTTCAATCTAAAACTCTGTTTTTGTTTTGAAATATATTGTTTGTACTCTTTTTTTGCCTGTATATATAAAACTTTGCTTTCTTCGCAAAGATTGTTTTTTTGACACAATTTTTGATATTTTCTTGCAGTTTTTTTAAGCTGGGCGCATGTTTTATCGTACCATGGCGTTTTAATGATGGGATTATCATTTGAAATTTTTATTAGTCTAGTTAAATCAGCGCTGCTAGAAGCATTTATAATATTTTCAGTAATGTACCGGTATTTGTTTTCTATGTTTTCTTGTAAGCTAATGGAGTTTAATTCACTTGTATATTTTAGTGCTTTTACATTATCCCATTTTGTTTTGAACTTGAACTGGGTTTCGGATGTCCGCGGTTGCAGTCTTTGTCGTAATAGATTTTTTGTTTTTAGAGATACTATCATGTGGTCTGATATTATTGATTCCTCAATTTGCAGATCTAGATTAAGTTGTATCGCACTGATGTCCACCCACACGTAATCAATTATGGACTTCCCATTTGGACCGATGTGTGTTATATTTGCTGGCGTGTCACTTAGCGTTCTTCCGTTCAATACAATTAAATTATTTTCTTCCATTAAATTGTTAAGATCCTTTCCTTTCTTGTTTACCTTTAAATCGTTAGTACATCTCTGTTGACTTAGATTTGATTTATTTAGGATTGAGTTATCGCAGATGTTTAGCAAGCCGATTCGAGCATTAAAATCTCCCCCAAGGATCAGTGAGTCGTTTGGGTATGTTTCCATTATACTGTTTAGGTTTTCAGAAAAGAGTTCTAAGAGAGTAGGATAGTCAAATGTAGGTGAAAAGTATACTGTACACAAGATGAAGTTTTTTATATTATTTGTGATGCGTAAGAAAATCCAGTGAATTTCTTGTTCGATTATGAGTACTTTGAAAGTGTTTTCCTGAACAAAGACTATTAGCCCCCCTATTGCTCTGCCTGTACTGGCTAATTTAATGCCTGGTTGTTCGTAGCTCGTGTAGTTTGTTAGAAATTTGGGATTTTCATTTAACTTCTGTTGTAGCCAAGTTTCGGATAAGCATATAATTTCGTGATCAAGTAAAAGTCGTTGTTCGTTTGCTGTAAGATTAAAAATATTTTGAAAACCTTGTATGTTCCAGAACATTATTTTATTACAGGGTTTGGCGTCTGATAGTTTTTTGCCACAGCCCCTTTTGAGGATGCTCTAGTTATTATGTGATTATCAAGGGGACCCTTCATTTTTAATTGTTCTGTTATTTTTATCTTTTTACTTGTATTTGGTGTAGTTGTAGAGCGAGTGTTTTTGCTTTTAATAAATGGTATATCGTAAGTAAATACTTGGGTAACGTTTTCGTCAGTCTCGGTCGATGCTATATTTAATTCCTCGTTTTCAATGCTCGATTTCCCGTTTATAGTTTCTTTTTGATCTTGAGGGTTTCTTAGGTCGTTCATGGAAATGGAACGCCTTCTTGGCGGGATGTTCAAAAATTCGCTATTGGTTGCGTCTTCATTATTATCAGAGAAGTCGGCACTTTTGTATGCTGTACCATTTATGAACAAAGTATCCCTATATAAATTAGCTTTGTATCCTTCCTTCTTCGCTTTTATCAAGAAAGGTTTCAATATTTTACGCTCTTGCAAAGTTTTCGGGGGGAAGTCTTCTTCTATGTAAATTTTCGATTGTCTCAATAATTTTGCGTTGCTCAAAATTTCGTATTTTATCTTTTTAGAGTTAAGTTCGACTATGATAGGCCTTGTTTTACCAGAGTTAAATTTTCCTAGTCGTTTAGTGTTGTCTATATTTGTTGCCGTTACATGTTCGAGTTTCAAGTTAATTTTGATCAATTTTAATATTAATTCCTCAAGGTTTTCGTTTCTATCTTCACTGATACCGAAGAATAAAATATTTCTTTCCCTTACTTTACATTCTAATGCTTCAATCTGGATTTCTTTATTTTTTAATTCTCTTATAATTTTATCATATCGCAAATCATTTGCTTTAGCAATAATATTGAATGAATCAATTGATTTTTGAATATTTTCAATATTTTTGTTGAGGGGAGAAAGTAAGTTTTTAATTTCATCAACAGTAGCCATGCTGTTCTAAAAATTTATTTTTGACACAGTTGGGAACACTGCTGCAAATCTTCTTTTGCGGTTGCGGTGCCGGCGCGCGCAAGTTTGCTTAGATTTTGTTTAAGTCAGAAATGCTGATTACTGACCTTGAATGTTAAGCAGCGGTTCATTTGATGAATTCAGCGATATGCAGCTTCCACAGCACGTTATTTTTATTTTATATGAAATGAAGAACCTTTAATGCACTTTTAATCACTGTTTTAAAAAATTAACTTTTAGATAAGATGATCAAAAAACTATTTCAATTTGTTATAAACAAAATTTGCGACTGTTCGGTTTAACGACAATGTTACCAACCCTTGGACCTATACTATGGATAATATATGATGAAAAATTATAAAATTCGAGCGCAGAAGCAAATATTTATATAATTTTTTACAAAAATATAGTCAGATTTTACCTATTTTTGATGAATACGTTGTATATTGTAACCTTCTTTGGCTGGATTCTAGAATACCTACCACACTTGAAATAGCAATTTTCTTGTTGCAATGTTTTCTTTTACCTAAATTATGATGAAAATTCATAAAATTCGGGCGCGGGAGCAAATATTTATATAATTTTTTACAAAAATACAATAAGATTTTACATATTCTTGAAATGGATATTTTCGTTAATAGATTCATAAACATGCTTTTGGACCTATACTGTGGATAAAATATGATGATAAATTATAAAATTCGGGCGCGGAAGCAAATATTTATATAATTTTTTACAAAAAAAAATCAGATTTTACCTGTTTTTGATGAATACGTTGTATATTGTAAGCTTCATTGGCTGGATTCTAGAATACCTACCACACTTGAAATAACAATTTTCTTGTTGCAATGTTTTCTTTTACCTAAATTATGATGAAAAATCATAATATTCGGGCGCGGAAGCAAATATTTATATGATTTTTTACAAAAATAAAGTCATATTTTACCTATTCTTGAAATGGATATTTTTGTTAAAACATTCATAAACATGTTTTTGGACCTATACTGTGGATAAAATATGATAAAAAATTATAAAATTCGGGCGCGGAAGCAAATATTTATATTATTTTTTACAAGATTAAAGTCAGATTTTACCTATTCTTGAAATGGATATTTTTGTTAAAACATTCATAAACATGCTGTTGGACCTATACTATGGATAAAATATGATGAAAAATTTATAAAATTCGGGCGCGTGAACAAATATTTATATGATTTTTTACAAAAAAAGTCAGATTTTACCTATTTTTGATGAATACGTTGTATATTGTATACTACCTGGGCTGGATTCTAGAATACCTAACACACTAGAAATAGCAATTTTCTTGTTGCAATGTTTTCTTTTAGCTAAAATATGATGAAAAATCATAAAATTCGGGCGCGGAAGCAAATATTTATATGATTTTTTACATATTCTTGAAATACGTTCATAACCATGCTTTTTGATCTATACTATAGATAAAATATGATGAAAAATGATAAAATTTGAGAGTGGAAGCAAATATTGATATGATTTTTTACAAAAAAAAGTCACATTTTACCTATTTTTGATGAATACGTTGTATATTGTAAGCTTCATTGGCTGGATTCTAGAATACCTAACACACTTGAAATAGCAATTTTCTTGTTGCAATGTTTTCTTTTAGCTAAAATATGATGAAAAATCATAAAATTCGGGGGCGAAAGCAATTATTTACATGATTTTTTACAAAAATAAAGTCAGATTTTACATATTTTTGAAATGGATATTTTTGTTAAAACGTTCATAAACATGCTTTTTGATCTATACTATGGATAAAATATGATGAAAAATAATAAAATTCGAGCGCGGAAGCAATTATTTATATGATTTTTTACAAAAAAAAAGTCACATTTTACCTATTTTTGATGAATACGTTGTATATTGTAAGCTACATGGGCTGGATTCTAGAATACCTAACACACTTGAAATAGCAATTTTCTTGTTGCAATGTTTTCTTTTAGCTAAAATATGATGAAAAATCATAAAATTCTGGCGCGGAAGCAAATATTTATATGATTTTTTAGAAAAATAAAGTCAGATTTTTCCTATTCTTGAAATGGATATTTTTGTTAAAACATTCATAAACATGCTTTTGGACCTATGCTGCGGATAAAATATGATGAAAAATTATAAAATCGGGCGCGCAAACAAATATTTATATGATTTTTTACAAAAAAAAGTCAGATTTTACCTATTTTTGATGAATACGTTGTATATTGTAAGCTTCATTGGCTGGATTCTAGAATACCTACCACACTTGAAATAACAATTTTCTTGTTGCAATGTTTTCTTTTACCTAAATTATGATAAAAAAATCATTAAATTCGGGCGCGGAAGCAAATATTTATATGATTTTTTACAAATATAAAGTCATATTTTACCTATTCTTGAAATGGATATTTTTGTTAAAACATTCATAAACATGTTTCTGGACCTATACTGTGGATAAAATATGATAAAAAATTATAAAATTCGGGCGCGGAAGCAAATATTTATATGATTTTTTACAAGATTAAAGTCAGATTTTACCTATTCTTGAAATGGATATTTTTGTTAAAACATTCATAAACATGCTGTTGGACCTATACTATGGATAAAATATGATGAAAAATTTATAAAATTCGGGCGCGTGAACAAATATTTATATGATTTTTTACAAAAAAAAGTCAGATTTTACCTATTTTTGATGAATACGTTGTATATTGTATACTACCTGGGCTGGATTCTAGAATACCTAACACACTAGAAATAGCAATTTTCTTGTTGCAATGTTGTCTTTTAGCTAAAATATGATGAAAAATCATAAAATTCGGGCGCGGAAGCAAATATTTATATGATTTTTTACATATTCTTGAAATACGTTCATAACCATGCTTTTTGATCTATACTATAGATAAAATATGATGAAAAATGATAAAATTTGAGAGCGGAAGCAAATATTTATATGCTTTTTACAAAAAAAAAATCACATTTTACCTATTTTTGATGAATACGTTGTATATTGTAAGCTTCATTGGCTGGATTCTAGAATACCTAACACACTTGAAATAGCAATTTTCTTGTTGCAATGTTTTCTTTTAGCTAAAATATGATGAAAAATCATAAAATTCGGGGGCGGAAGCAATTATTTACATGATTTTTTACAAAAATAAAGTCAGATTGTACATATATTTGAAATGGATATTTTTGTTAAAACGTTCATAAACATGCTTTTTGATCTATACTATGGATAAAATATGATGAAAAATGATAAAATTCGAGCGCGGAAGCAAATATTTATATGATTTTTTACAAAAAAAAAGTCACATTTTACCTATTTTTGATGAATACGTTGTATATTGTAAGCTACATGGGCTGGATTCTAGAATACTTAACACACTTGAAATAGCAATTTTTTTGTTGCAATGTTTTCTTTTACCTAATTTATGATGAAAAATCATAAAATTCGGGCGCGGAAGCAAGTATTAATATGATTTTTTACAAAAATAAAGTCAGATTTTACCTATTCTTGAAATGAATATTTTAGTTAAAAACATTCATAAACATGCTTTTGGACCTATACTGTGGATAAAATATGATGAAAAATTATAAAATTCGGGCGCGGAAGCAAATATTTATATGATTTTTTACAAAAAAAAAGTCAGATTTTACCTATTTTTGATGAATATGTTGTATATTGTAAGCTACATGGGCTGGATTCTAGAATACCTAACACACTTGAAATAGCAATTTTCTTGTTGCAATGTTTTCTTTTAGCTAATATATGATAAAAAATCATAAAATTCTGGCGCGGAAGCAAATATTTATATGATTTTTTACAAAAATAAAGTCAGATTTTTCCTATTCTTGAAATGGATATTTTTGTTAAAACATTCATAAACATGCTTTTGGACCTATGCTGCGGATAAAATATGATGAAAAATTATAAAATTCGGGCGCGCAAACAAATATTTATATGATTTTTTACAAAAAAAAGTCAGATTTTACTTATTTTTGATGAATACGATATATATTGTAAACTACCTGGGCTGGATTCTAGAATACCTAGCACACTTGAAATAGCAATTTTTTTGTTGCAATGTTTTCTTTTAGCTAAAATATGATGAAAAATCATAACATTCGGGCGCGGAAGGAAATATTTATATGATTTTTTACAATAAAGTCAGATTTTACATATTTTTGAAATGGATATTTTTGTTAAAACGTTCATAAATATGCTTTTTGATCTATACTATGGATAAAATATGATGAAAAATGATAAAATTCGAGCGCGGAAGCAAATATTTATATGATTTTTTACAAAAATAAAGTCAGATTTTACATATTCTTGAAATGGATATTTTTGTTAATACATTCATAAACATGCTTTTAGACCTATACTGCGGATAAAATATGATGAAAAATTTTAAAATTCGGGCGCGGAAGCAAATATTTATATGATTTTTTACAAAAAAAAGTCAGATTTTACCTATTTTTGATGAATACGTTATATATTGTAAGCTTCATTGGCTGAATTCTAGAATACCTACCACACTTGAAATAGCAATTTTCTTGTTGCAATGTTTTCTTTTACCTAAATAATGATGAAAAATCATAAAATTCGGGCGCGGGGGAACAAATATTTATATGATTTTTTACAAAAAAAAGTCAGATTTTAACTATTTTTGATGAATACGTTGTATATTGTAAGCTACATGGTCTGGATTCTAGAATACCTAACACACTTGAAATAGCAATTTTCTTGTTGCAATGTTTTCTTTTAGCTGAAATATGATGAAAAATCATAAAATTCGGGCGCGGAAGCAAATATATATATGATTTTTTACAAAAATAATGTCAGATTTTTCCTATTCTTGAAATGGATATTTTTGTTAAAACGTTCATAAACATGCTTTTGGACCTATACTATGGATAATATATGATAAAAAATTATAAAATTCGAGCGCAGAAGCAAATATTTATATAATTTTTTACAAAAATAAAGTCAGATTTTACCTATTTTTGAAGAATACGTTGTATATTGTAAGCTTCATTGGCTGGATTCTAGAATACCTACCACACTTGAAATAGCAATTTTCTTGTTGCAATGTTTTCTTTTACCTAAATTATGATGAAAAATCATAAAATTCGGGCGCGGGAGCAAATATTTATATAATTTTTTACAAAAATAAAGTCATATTTTACCTATTCTTGAAATGGATATTTTTGTTAAAACATTCATAAACATGTTTTTGGACCTATACTGTGGATAAAATATGATAAAAAATTATAAAATTCGGGCGCGGAAGCAAATATTTATATGATTTTTTACAAGATTAAAGTCAGATTTTACCTATTCTTGAAATGGATATTTTTCTTAAAACATTCATAAACATGCTGTTGGACCTATACTATGGATAAAATATGATAAAAAATTTATAAAATTCGGGCGCGGTGAACAAATATTTATATGATTTTTTACAAAAAAAAGTCAGATTTTACCTATTTTTGATGAATACGTTGTATATTGTATACTACCTGGGCTGGATTCTAGAATACCTAACACACTAGAAATAGCAATTTTCTTGTTGCAATGTTGTCTTTTAGCTAAAATATGATGAAAAATCATAAAATTCGGGCGCGGAAGCAAATATTTATATGATTTTTTACAATAAAATAAAGTCAGATTTTTTGTATTCTTGAAATGGATATTTTTGTTAAAACATTCATAAACATGCTTTTGGACCTATGCTGCGGATAAAATATGATGAAAAATTATAAAATTCGGGCGCGCAAACAAATATTTATATGATTTTTTACAAAAAAAAGTCAGATTTTACCTATTTTTGATGAATACGATATATATTGTAAACTACCTGGGCTGGATTCTAGAATACCTAGCACACTTGAAATAGCAATTTTTTTGTTGCAATGTTTTCTTTTAGCTAAAATATGATGAAAAATCATAAAATTCGGGCGCGGAAGGAAATATTTATATGATTTTTTACAAAAATAAAGTCAGATTTTACATATTTTTGAAATGGATATTTTTGTTAAAACGTTCGTAAATATGCTTTTTGATCTATACTATGGATAAAATATGATGAAAAATGATAAAATTCGAGCGCGGAAGCAAATATTTATATGATTTTTTACAAAAATAAAGTCAGATTTTACATATTCTTGAAATGGATATTTTTGTTAATACATTCATAAACATGCTTTTAGACCTATACTGCGGATAAAATATGATGAAAAATTTTAAAATTCGGGCGCGGAAGCAAATATTTATATGATTTTTTACAAAAAAAAAGTCAGATTTTACCTATTTTTGATGAATACGTTATATATTGTAAGCTTCATTGGCTGGATTCTAGAATACCTACAACACTTGAAATAGCAATTTTCTTGTTGCAATGTTTTCTTTTACCTAAATTATGATAAAAAATCATAAAATTCGGGCGCGGAAGCAAATATTTATATGATTTTTTACAAGATTAAAGTCAGATTTTACCTATTCTTGAAATGGATATTTTTGTTAAATCATTCATAAACATGCTGTTGGACCTATACTATGGATAAAATATGATGAAAAATTTATAAAATTCGGGCGCGTGAACAAATATTTATATGATTTTTTACAAAAAAAAGTCAGATTTTACCTATTTTTGATGAATACGTTGTATATTGTAAACTACCTGGGCTGGATTCTAGAATACCTAACACACTTGAAATAGCAATTTTCTTGTTGCAATGTTTTCTTTTAGCTAAAATATGATGAAAAATCATAAAATTCTGGCGCGGAAGCAAATATTTATATGATTTTTTACAAAAATAAAGTCAGATTTTTCCTATTCTTGAAATGGATATTTTTGTTAAAACATTCATAAACATGCTTTTGGACCTATGCTGCGGATAAAATATGATGAAAAATTATAAAATTCGGGCGCGCAAACAAATATTTATATGATTTTTTACAAAAAAAAAGTCAGATTTTACCTATTTTTGATGAATACGTTGTACAAGCTGGCGCAAAAGTAATCACCCTATTGAAACATGCTATAATTTTTGCAAATAGCGGCAAATGTCAAATCTACTTTGACATTTGTAAAGTAAACAAATGCAAAATACATGTCCATAAAACATGAATCGCTATATTCCTCAAAAACGCGGTTTAATTACTTCGATTTTTTCGAGGAATAATTCGTCATTGGTGTTGGCGCAGCGTGAATTTACGCGCAGATTTCCCGGTCCCCTGACACTAACTGGGCAAACACTGCGGCGTTCAGCCGCTCGCCTAGAAGAATATGGTACAACACGAGATGCTGCCAGGTCTGGCCGGCCCCGGAGGAGCCGTTCTGCTCAGAATATCGCGGCTGTGGTTGAAGACGACTACTGTGGACGGCGAGCGCTACAGTGCCATGCTCATCGACTTTCTTCTTCCTCAATTGCATGCATTTGAACTGGAGAACATGTGGTTCCAACAGGATGGAGCAACGGCGTATACTGCACGAGCCACAATGGAAATTCTGAGGGCTACATTTCTGGGTCGCCTAATCTCGTTTTGGTGATTTGCACTGGCCGGCAAGGTTGTCCGATTTAACCGTTCCAAACTTCTTTTTGTGGGGTTTCTTTAAGTCACGAGTCTATGTCAACAAGCCTCAGACTTTTCAAGCCCTCAAAGAGAATATCCGTCAAGAATGCGAGAACCTATCGCCGAAAGTACTGGCAAGAGTAATGGAAAATGCTATAAATCGGGCCCGTATGATCATCCATTCTGGCGGCGGCCAATTGGCCGATATCATTTTCTCGACTTAATAGGAAAAAAATTAAGACATCAACTAAACATAATCAAAAAGCAGAACCAAAGTTTTTCATTCATAAAAAAAATTGCAGCCAAACAACATCGGGTGACAACTTTTGCGCCACCCAGTATATTGTAAACTACATGGGCTGGATTCTAGAATACCTAGCACACTTGAAATAGCAATTTTTTTGTTGCAATGTTTTCTTTTAGCTAAAATATGATGAAAAATCATAAAATTCGGGCGCAGAAGCAAATATTTATATGATATTTTACAAAAATAAAGTCAGATTTTACATATTTTTGAAATGGATATTTTTGTTAAAACGTTCATAAATATTCTTTTTGATCTATACTATGCATAAAATATGATGAAAAATGATAAAATTCGAGCGCGGAAGCAAATATTTATATGATTTTTTACAAAAATATAGTCAGATTTTACATATTCTTGAAATGGATATTTTTGTTAATACATTCATAAACATGCTTTTAAACCTATACTGCGGATAAAATATGATAAAAAATCATAAAATTCGGGCGCGGAAGCAAATATTTATATGATTTTTTACAAAAATAAAGTCAGATTTTACCTATTTTTGATGAATACGTTATATATTGTAAGCTTCATTGGCTGGATTCTAGAATACCTACCACACTTGAAATAGCAATTTTCTTGTTGCAATGTTTTCTTTTACCTAAATAATGATGAAAAATCATAAAATTCGGGCGCGGAAGCAAATATTTATATGATTTTTTACAAAAATAAAGTCAGATTTTACATATTCTTGAAATGGATATTTTTGTTAATACATTCATAAACATGCTTTTGGACCTATACTGTGGATAAAATATAATGAAAAATTATAAAAATTCGGGCGCGGAAGCAAATATTTATATGATTTTTTACAAAAAAAAAGTCAGATTTTAACTATTTTTGATGAATACTTTGTATATTGTAAGCTACATGGTCTGGATTCTAGAATACCTAACACACTTGAAATAGCAATTTTCTTGTTGCAATATTTTCTTTTAGCTGAAATATGATGAAAAATCATAAAATTCGGGCGCGGAAGCAAATATTTATATGATTTTTTACAAAAATAATGTCAGATTTTTCCTATTCTTGAAATGGATATTTTTGTTAAAACATTCATAAATATGCTTTCGGACCTATATTGCGGATAAAATATGATGAAAAATTATAAAATTCGGGCGCGGAAGCAAATATTTATATGATTTTTTACAAAAAAAAGTCAGATTTTACCTATTTTTGATGAATACGTTGTATATTGTAAGCTACATGGGCTGGATTCTAGAATACCTAACAAACTTGAAATAGCAATTTTCTTGTTGCAATGTTTTCTTTTAGCTAAAATATGATGAAAAATCATAAAATTTGGGCGCGGAAGCAAATATTAATATGATTTTTTACAAAAATAAAGTCAGATTTTAACTATTTTTGAAATGGATATTTTTGTTAAAACATTCATAAACATGCTTTTCGACTTATACTGTGGATAAAATATGATGAAAAATTATAAAATTCGGGCGCGGAAGCAAATATTTATATGATTTTTTACAAAAAAAAAGTCAGATTTTAGCTATTTTTGATGAATACGTTGTATATTGTAAGCTACATGGGCTGGATTCTAGAATACCTAACACACATGAAATAGCAATTTTCTTGTTGCAATGTTTTCTTTTAGCTAAAATATGATGAAAAATCATAAAATTCGGGCACGGAAGCAAATATTTATATGATTTTTTACAAAAATAAAGTCAGATTTTTCCTTTTCTTGAAATGGATATTTTTGTTAAAACATTCATAAACATGCTTTTGGACCTTTACTGCGGATAAAATATGATGAAAAATCATAAAATTCGGGCACGGAAGCAAATATTTATATGATTTTTTACAAAAATAAAGTCAGATTTTTCCTTTTCTTGAAATGGATATTTTTGTTAAAACATTCATAAACATGCTTTTGGACCTTTACTGCGGATAAAATATGATGAAAAATTATAAAATTCGGGCGCGGAAGCAAATATTTATATGATTTTTTACAAAAACAAGACAGATTTTACCTATTTTTGATGAATACGTTGTATATTGTAAGCTACATGGGCTGGATTCTAGAATACCTAACACACTTGAAATAGCAATTTTCTTGTTGCAATGTTTTCTTTTAGCTAAAATATGAAGAAAAATCATAAAATTCGGGCGCGGAAGCAAATATTTATATGATTTTTTACAAAAATAATGTCAGATTTTTCCTATTCTTAAAATGGATATTCTTGTTAAAACATTCATAAATATGCTTTCGGACTTATATTGCGGATAAAATATGATAAAAATTATAAAATTCGGGCGCGGAAGCAAATATTTATATGATATTTTACCTATTTATCATGAATACTTGAAATGGATATTTTTGTTAAAACATTCATAAACATGCTTTTGAACCTTTACTGCGGATAAAATATGATGAAAATTTATAAAATTCGGGCGCGGAAGCAAATATTTATATGATTCTTTACAAAACAAACTCAGATTTTACCTATTTTTGATGAATACGTTGTATATTGTAAGCTTCATTGGCTGGATTCTAGAATACGTACCACACTTGAAATAGCAATTTTCTTGTTGCAATGTTTTCTTTTACCTAAATTATGATGAAAAAATCATAAAATTTGGGCGCGGAAGCAAATATTTATATGATATTTTAGAAAAATAAAGTCAGATTTTAACTATTCTTGAAATGGATATTTTTGTTAAAACATTCATAAACATGCTTTTGGACTTATACTGTGGATTAAATATGATAAAAAATTATAAAATTCGGGCGCGGAAGCAAATATTTATATGATTTTTTACAAAAAAAAGTCAGATTTTAGCTATTTTTGATGAATACGTTGTATATTGTAAGCTACATGGGCTGGATTCTAGAATACCTAACACACATGAAATAGCAATTTTCTTGTTGCAATGTTTTCTTTTAGCTAAAATATGATGAAAAAATCATAAAATTCGGGCACGGAAGCAAATATTTATATGATTTTTTACAAAAATAAAGTCAGATTTTTCCTATTCTTGAAATGGATATTTTTGTTAAAACATTCATAAACATGCTTTTGGACCTTTACTGCGGATAAAATATGATGAAAATTTATAAAATTCGGGCGCGGAAGCAAATATTTATATGATTTTTTCCTAAACAAAGTCAGATTTTACCTATTTTTGATGAATACGTCGTATATTGTAAGCTTCATTGCCTGGATTCTAGAATACGTACCACACTTGAAATAGCAATTTTCTTGTTGCAATGTTTTCTTTTACCTAAATTATGATGAAAAATCATAAAATTTGGGCGCGGAAGCAAATATTTATATGATTTTTTACAAAAATAATGTCAGATTTTACCTATTCTTGAAATAGATATTTTTGTTAAAACATTCGTAAACATGCTTTTGGACCAATACTGTGGATAAAATATGATAAAAAATTATAAAATTCAGGCGCGGAAGCAAATATTTATATGATTTTTTACAAAAAAAGTCAGATTTTAACTATTTTTGATGAATACGTTGTATATTGTAAGCTACATGGGCTGGATTCTAGAATACCTAACACAAATGAAATAGCAATTTTCTTGTTGCAATGTTTTCTTTTATCTAAAATATGATGAAAAATCATAAAATTCGGGCACGGAAGCAAATACTTATATGATTTTTTACAAAAATAAAGTCAGATTTTTCCTTTTCTTGAAATGGATATTTTTGTTAAAACATTCATAAACATGCTTTTGGACCTTTACTGCGGATAAAATATGATGAAAAATTAGATTTTACCTATTTTTGATGAATACGTTGTATATTGTAAGCTTCATTGGCTGGATTCTAGAATACCTACCACACTTGAAATAGCAATTTTCTTGTTGCAATGTTTTCTTTTACCTACATTATGATGAAAAATCATAAAATTCGGGCGCGGAAGCAAATATTTATATGATTTTTTCCAAAAAGTAAGTCAGATTTTACCTATTCTTCAAATGGATATTTTTGTTAAAACATTCATAAACATGCTTTTGGACCTATACTGTGGATAAAATATGATGAAAAATTATAAAATTCGGGCGCGGAAGCAAATATTTATATGATTTTTTACAAAAAAAAAGATAGATTTTACCTATTTTTGATGAATACGTTGTATATTGTAAGCTACATGGGCTGGATTCTAGAATACCTAACACACTTGAAATAGCAATTTTCTTGTTGCAATGTTTTCTTTTAGCTAAAATATGATGAAAAATCATAAAATTCGGGCGCGGAAGCAAATATTTATATGGTTTTTTACAAAAATAAAGTCAGATTTTACCTATTCTTGAAATGGATATTTTTGTTAAAACATTCATAAACATGCTTTTGGACCTATACTGTGGATAAAATGTGATGAAAAATTATAAAATTGGGGCGCGGAAGCAAATATTTATATGATTTTTTACAAAAAAAAGACAGATTTTACCTATTTTTTATGAATACGTTGTATATTGTAAGCTACCTGGGCTGAATTCTAGAATACCTAACACACGTGAAATAGCAATTTTCTTGTTGCAATGTTTTCTTTTAGCTAAAATATGAAGAAAAATCATAAAATTCGGGCGCGGAAGCGAATATTTATATGATATTTTACAAAAATAAAGTCAGATTTTACATATTTTTGAAATGGATATTTTTGTTAAAAAGTTCATAAACATGCTTTTGGACCTATACTATGGATAAAATATGATGAAAAATTATAAAATTCCAGCGCGGAAGCAAATATTTATATAATTTTTTACAAAAATAAAGTCAGATTTCACTTATTTTTGATGAATACGTTGTATATTGTAAGCTTCATTGGCTGGATTCTAGAATACCTACCACACTTGAAATAACAATTTTCTTGTTGCAATGTTTTCTTTTACCTACATTATGATGAAAAATCATAAAATTCGGGCGCGGAAGCAAATATTTATATGATTTTTTCCAAAAAGTAAGTCAGATTTTACCTATTCTTGAAATGGATATTTTTGTTAAAACATTCATAAACATGCTTTTGGACCTATACTGTGGATAAAATATGATGAAAAATTATAAAATTCGGGCGCGGAAGCAAATATTTATATGATTTTTTACAAAAAAAAAGACAGATTTTACCTATTTTTGATGAATACGTTGTATATTGTAAGCTACATGGGCTGGATTCTAGAATACCTAACACACATGAAATAGCAATTTTCTTGTTGCAATGTTTTCTTTTAGCTAAAATATGATGAAAAATCATAAAATTCGGGCACGGAAGCAAATATTTATATGATTTTTTACAAAAATAAAGTCAGATTTTTCCTATTCTTGAAATGGATATTTTTGTTAAAACATTCATAAACATGCTTTTGGACCTTTACTGCGGATAAAATATGATGAAAATTTATAAAATTCGGGCGCGGAAGCAAATATTTATATGATTTTTTTCTAAACAAAGTCAGATTTTACCTATTTTTGATGAATACGTCGTATATTGTAAGCTTCATTGCCTGGATTCTAGAATACGTACCACACTTGAAATAGCAATTTTCTTGTTGCAATGTTTTCTTTTACCTAAATTATGATGAAAAATCATAAAATTTGGGCGCGGAAGCAAATATTTATATGATTTTTTACAAAAATAATGTCAGATTTTACCTATTCTTGAAATAGATATTTTTGTTAAAACATTCGTAAACATGCTTTTGGACCAATACTGTGGATAAAATATGATAAAAAATTATAAAATTCAGGCGCGGAAGCAAATATTTATATGATTTTTTACAAAAAAAGTCAGATTTTAACTATTTTTGATGAATACGTTGTATATTGTAAGCTACATGGGCTGGATTCTAGAATACCTAACACAAATGAAATAGCAATTTTCTTGTTGCAATGTTTTCTTTTATCTAAAATATGATGAAAAATCATAAAATTCGGGCACGGAAGCAAATACTTATATGATTTTTTACAAAAATAAAGTCAGATTTTTCCTTTTCTTGAAATGGATATTTTTGTTAAAACATTCATAAACATGCTTTTGGACCTTTACTGCGGATAAAATATGATGAAAAATTAGATTTTACCTATTTTTGATGAATACGTTGTATATTGTAAGCTTCATTGGCTGGATTCTAGAATACCTACCACACTTGAAATAGCAATTTTCTTGTTGCAATGTTTTCTTTTACCTACATTATGATGAAAAATCATAAAATTCGGGCGCGGAAGCAAATATTTATATGATTTTTTCCAAAAAGTAAGTCAGATTTTACCTATTCTTCAAATGGATATTTTTGTTAAAACATTCATAAACATGCTTTTGGACCTATACTGTGGATAAAATATGATGAAAAATTATAAAATTCGGGCGCGGAAGCAAATATTTATATGATTTTTTACAAAAAAAAAGATAGATTTTACCTATTTTTGATGAATACGTTGTATATTGTAAGCTACATGGGCTGGATTCTAGAATACCTAACACACTTGAAATAGCAATTTTCTTGTTGCAATGTTTTCTTTTAGCTAAAATATGATGAAAAATCATAAAATTCGGGCGCGGAAGCAAATATTTATATGGTTTTTTACAAAAATAAAGTCAGATTTTACCTATTCTTGAAATGGATATTTTTGTTAAAACATTCATAAACATGCTTTTGGACCTATACTGTGGATAAAATATGATGAAAAATTATAAAATTCCAGCGCGGAAGCAAATATTTATATAATTTTTTACAAAAATAAAGTCAGATTTCACTTATTTTTGATGAATACGTTGTATATTGTAAGCTTCATTGGCTGGATTCTAGAATACCTACCACACTTGAAATAACAATTTTCTTGTTGCAATGTTTTCTTTTACCTACATTATGATAAAAAATCATAAAATTCGGGCGCGGAAGCAAATATTTATATGATTTTTTCCAAAAAGTAAGTCAGATTTTACCTATTCTTGAAATGGATATTTTTGTTAAAACATTCATAAACATGCTTTTGGACCTATACTGTGGATAAAATATGATGAAAAATTATAAAATTCGGGCGCGGAAGCAAATATTTATATGATTTTTTACAAAAAAAAAGACAGATTTTACCTATTTTTGATGAATACGTTGTATATTGTAAGCTACATGGGCTGGATTCTAGAATACCTAACACACTTGAAATAGCAATTTTCTAGTTGCAATGTTTTCTTTCAGCTAAAATATGATGAAAAATCATAAAATTTGGGCGCGGAAGAAAATATTTATATGGTTTTTTTCAAAAATAAAGTCAGATTTGACCTATTCTTGAAATGGATATTTTTGTTAAAACATTCATAGACATGCTTTTGGACCTATACTGTGGATAAAATATGATGAAAAATTATAAAATTGGGGCGCGGAAGCAAAAATTTATAAGATTTTTTACAAAAAAAATGACAGATTTTAGCTATTTTTGATGAATACGTTGTATATTGTAAGCTACATGGGCTGGATTCTAGAATACCTAACACACTTGAAATAGCAATTTTCTTTTTGCAATGTTTTCTTTTAGCTAAAATATGATGAAAAATCATAAAATTCAGGCGCGGAAGCAAATATTTATATGGTTTTTTACAAAAATAACGTCAGATTTTACCTATTCCTGAAATGGATATTTTTGTTAAAACATTCATAAACATGATTTTGGACCTATACTGTGTATAAAATATGATGAAAAATTATAAAATTGGGGCGCGGAAGCAAATATTTATATGATTTTTTACAAAAAAAAAGACAGATTTTACCTATTTTTGATGAATACGTTGTATATTGTAAGCTACATGGGCTAGATTCTAGAATACCTAACACACTTGAAATAGCAATTTTCTTGTTGCAATGTTTTCTTTTAGCTAAAATATGAAGAAAAATCATAAAATTCGGGCGCGGAAGCAAATATTTATATGATTTTTTACAAAAATAATGTCAGATTTTTCCTATTCTTGAAATGGATATTCTTGTTAAAACATTCATAAATATGCTTTCGGACCTATATTGCGGATAAAATATGATGAAAAATTATAAAATTCGGGCGCGGAAGCAAATATTTATATGATATTTTACAAAAAAAAAGTCAGATTTTACCTATTTTTCATGAATACGTTGTATATTGTAAGCTACATGGGCTGGATTCTAGAATACCTACCACACTTGAAATAGCAATTTTCTTGTTGCAATGTTTTCTTTTACCTAAAATATGATGAAAAATCATAAAATTCGGGCGCGGAAGCAAATATTTATATGATTTTTTACAAAAATAAAGTCAGATTTTACCTATTCTTGAAATGTAATAGGGGAATCTAAAGGGAACTAACAATTTTACATTTGAAAAATTAATATGGGCTCATGTGTTCCAAAAATTACAAAAGAGCAAGCTAACAATAAAAGCCGGCCATTTAGCAATCAGTCTGTAACCACGGACGCGTTTCGCTCTAATTGGAGCTCATCAGCGTGGTGTAACATACAGCGGAGTCTAGTGCAGACAATTCCAGCTGTACCGACTGATTGCCATGGCAGTCTACTAAAGTAAACTCTCAAGAGTAACTGGTCATCAGACGTAAGTCTTAACAATATGACCAAGATTACTACTGAAGCTGAACGCTTCAAAAAGTTACAAAGATGAATTTACAAAATTAAAGAAAAAGATGGATTGTGCCACCAACAATAAATTTAATAGGGGAATCTAAAGGGAACTAACAATTTTACATTTGAAAAATTAATATGGGCTCATGTGTTCCAAAAATTACAAAAGAGCAAGCTAACAATAAAAGCCGGCCATTTAGCAATCAGTCTGTAACCTACACCACGCTGATGAGCTCCAATTAGAGCGAAACGCGTCCGTGGTTAGAGACTGATTGCTAAATGGCCGGCTTTTATTGTTAGCTTGCTCTTTTGTAATTTTTGGAACACATGAGCCCATATTAATTTTTCAAATGTAAAATTGTTAGTTCCCTTTAGATTCCCCTATTAAATTTATTGTTGGTGGCACAATCCATCTTTTTCTTTAATTTTGTAAATTCATCTTTGTAACTTTTTGAAGCGTTCAGCTTCAGTAGTAATCTTGGTCATATTGTTAAGACTTACGTCTGATGACCAGTTACTCTTGAGAGTTTACTTTAGTAGACTGCCATGGCAATCAGTCGGTACAGCTGGAATTGTCTGCACTAGACTCCGCTGTATGTTACACCACGCTGATGAGCTCCAATTAGAGCGAAACGCGTCCGTGGTTACAGACTGATTGCTAAATGGCCGGCTTTTATTGTTAGCTTGCTCTTTTGTCATATTCTTGAAATGGATATTTTTGTTAAAACATTCATAAACATGCTTTTGGACCTTTACTGCGGATAAAATATGATGAAAATTTATAAAATTCGGGCGCGGAAACAAATATTTATATGATTTTTTACAAAACAAACTCAGATTTTACCTATTTTTGATGAATACGTTGTATATTGTAAGCTTCATTGGCTGGATTCTAGAATACGTACCACACTTGAAATAGCAATTTTCTTGTTGCAATGTTTTCTTTTACCTAAATTATGATGAAAAATCATAAAATTTGGGCGCGGAAGCAAATATTTATATGATTTTTTACAAAAATAAAGTCAGAATTTAACTATTCTTGAAATGGATATTTTTGTTAAAACATTCATAAACATGCTTTTGGACTTATACTGTGGATTAAATATGATAAAAAATTATAAAATTCGGGCGCGGAAGCAAATATTTATATGATTTTTTACAAAAAAAAGTCAGATTTTAGCTATTTTTGATGAATACGTTGTATATTGTAAGCTACATGGGCTGGATTCTAAAATACCTAACACACATGAAATAGCAATTTTCTTGTTGCAATGTTTTCTTTTAGCTAAAATATGATGAAAAATCATAAAATTCGGGCACGGAAGCAAATATTTATATGATTTTTTACAAAAATAAAGTCAAATTTTTCCTATTCTTGAAATGGATATTTTTGTTAAAACATTCATAAACATGCTTTTGGACCTTTACTGCGGATAAAATATGATGAAAATTTATAAAATTCGGGCGCGGAAGCAAATATTTATATGATTTTTTGCAAAACAAAGTCAGATTTTACCTATTTTTGATGAATACGTTGTATATTGTAAGCTTCATTGGCTGGATTCTAGAATACGTACCACACTTGAAATAGCAATTTTCTTGTTGCAATGTTTTCTTTTACCTAAATTATGATGAAAAATCATAAAATTTGGGCGCGGAAGCAAATATTTATATGATTTTTTACAAAAATAATGTCAGATTTTACCTATTCTTGAAATAGATATTTTTGTTAAAACATTCGTAAACATGCTTTTGGACCAATACTGTGGATAAAATATGATAAAAAATTATAAAATTCGGGCGCGGAAGCAAATATTTATATGATTTTTTACAAAAAAAGTCAGATTTTAGCTATTTTTGATGAATACGTTGTATATTGTAAGCTACATGGGCTGGATTCTAGAATACCTAACACAAATGAAATAGCAATTTTCTTGTTGCAATGTTTTCTTTTATCTAAAATATGATAAAAAATCATAAAATTCGGGCACAGAAGCAATTACTTATATGATTTTTTACAAAAATAAAGTCAGATTTTTCCTTTTCTTGAAATGGATATTTTTGTTAAAACATTCATAAACATGCTTTTGGACCTTTACTGCGGATAAAATATGATGAAAAATTAAATTTTACCTATTTTTGATGAATACGTTGTATATTGTAAGCTTCATTGGCTGGATTCTAGAATACCTACCACACTTGAAATAGCAATTTTCTTGTTGCAATGTTTTCTTTTAGCTAAAATGTGATGAAAAATCATAAAATTCGGGCGCGGAAGCAAATATATGTATATGATTTTTTACAAAAATAATGTCAGATTTTAACTATTCTTGAAATGGATATTTTTGTTAAAACATTCATAAACATGCTTTTGGACTTATACTGTGGATAAAATATGATGAAAAATTATAAAATTCGGGCGCGGAAGCAAATATTTATATGATTTTTTACAAAAAAAAAGTCAGATTTTAGCTATTTTTGATGAATACGTTGTATATTGTAAGCTAAATGGGCTGGATTCTAGAATATCTAACACACATGAAATAGCAATTTTCTTGTTGCAATGTTTTCTTTTAGCTAAAATATGATGAAAAATCATAAAATTCGAGAACGGAAGCAAATATTTATATGATTTTTTGCAAAAATAAAGTCAGATTTTTCCTTTTCTTGAAATGGATAATTTTGTTAAAACATTCATAAACATGCTTTTGGACCTTTACTGCGGATAAAATATGATGAAAATTTATAAAATTCGGGCGCGGAAGCAAATATTTATATGATTTTTATACAAAACAAAGTCAGATTTTACCTATTTTTGATGAATACGTTGTATATTGTAAGCTTCATTGGCTGGATTCTAGAATACGTACTTCACTTGAAATAGCAATTTTCTTGTTGCAATGTTTTCTTTTACCTAAATTATGATGAAAAATCATAAAATTTGGGCGCGGAAGCAAATATTTATATGATTTTTTACAAAAATAAAGTCAGATTTTACCTATTCTTGAAATAGATATTTTTGTTAAAACATTCATAAACATGCTTTTGGACCTATACTGTGGATAAAATATGATGAAAAATTATAAAATTCGAGCGCGGAAGCAAATATTTATATGATTATTTACAAAAAAAAAGTCAGATTTTAGCTATTTTTGATAAATACGTTGTATATTGTAAGCTACATGGGCTGGATTCTAGAATACCTAACAAACATGAAATAGCAATTTTCTTGTTGCAATGTTTTCTTTTAGCTAAAATATGATAAAAAATCATAAAATTCGGGCACGGAAGCAAATATTTATATGATTTTTTACAAAAATAAAGTCAGATTTTTCCTTTTCTTGAAATGGATATTTTTTTTAAACATTCATAAACATGCTTTTGGACCTTTACTGCGGATAAAATATGATGAAAAATTAGATTTTACCTATTTTTTATGAATACATTGTATATTGTAAGCTTCATTGGCTGGATTCTAGAATACCTACCACACTTGAAATAGCAATTTTCTTGTTGCAATGTTTTCTTTTACCTACATTATGATGAAAAATCATAAAATTCGGGCGCGGAAGCAAATATTTATCTGATTTTTTCCAAAAAGTAAGTCAGATTTTACCTATTCTTGAAATGGATTTTTTTGTTAAAACATTCATATTCATGTTTTTGGACCTATACTGTGGATAAAATATGATGAAAAATTATAAAATTCAGGCGCGGAAGCAAATATTTATATGATTTTTTACAAAAAAAAAGAGAGATTTCACCTATTTTTGATGAATACGTTGTATATTGTAAGCTACATGGGCTGGATTCAAGAATACCTAACACACTTGAAATAGCAATTTTCTTGTTGCAATGTTTTCTTTTAGCTAAAATATGATGAAAAATCATAAAATTCGGGCGCGGAAGCAAATATTTATATGGTTTTTACAAAAATAAAGTCAAATTTTACCTATTCTTGAAATGGATATTTTTGTTAAAACATTCATAAACATGCTTTTGGACCTATACTGTGGATAAAATATGATGAAAAATTATAAAATTCGGGCGCGAAAGCAAATATTTATATGATTTTTTACAAAAAAAAGACAGATTTTACCTATTTTTGATGAATACGTTGTATATTGTAAGCTACATGGGCTGGATTCTAAAATACCTAACACACTTGAAATAGCAATTTTCTAGTTGCAATGTTTTCTTTTAGCTAAAATATGATGAAAAATCATAAAATTTGGGCGCGGAAGAAAATATTTATATGGTTTTTTACAAAAATAAAGTCAGATTTGACCTATTCTTGAAATGGATATTTTTGTTAAAACATTCATAGACATGCTTTTGGACCTATACTGTGGATAAAATATGATGAAAAATTATAAAATTGGGGCGCGGAAGCAAAAATTTATAAGATTTTTTACAAAAAAAATGACAGATTTTAGCTATTTTTGATGAATACGTTGTATATTGTAAGCTACATGGGCTGGATTCTAGAATACCTAACACACTTGAAATAGCAATTTTCTTTTTGCAATGTTTTCTTTTAGCTAAAATATGAAGAAAAATCATAAAATTCAGGCGCGGAAGCAAATATTTATATGGTTTTTTACAAAAATAACGTCAGATTTTACCTAATCCTGAAATGGATATTTTTGTTAAAACATTCATAAACATGCTTTTGGACCTATACTGTGTATAAAATATGATGAAAAATTATAAAATTGGGGCGCGAAAGCAAATATTTATATGATTTTTTACAAAAAAAAAGACAGATTTTACCTATTTTTGATGAATACGTTGTATATTGTAAGCTACATGAGCTAGATTCTAGAATACCTAACACACTTGAAATAGCAATTTTCTTGTTGCAATGTTTTCTTTTAGCTAAAATATGAAGAAAAATCATAAAATTCGGGCGCGGAAGCAAATATTTATATGATATTTTACAAAAATAATGTCAGATTTTTCCTATTCTTGAAATGGATATTCTTGTTAAAACATTCATAAATATGCTTTCGGACCTATATTGCGGATAAAATATGATGAAAATTTATAAAATTCGGGCGCGGAAGCAAATATTTATATGATATTTTACAAAACAAAGTCAGATTTTAACTATTCTTGAAATGGATATTTTTGTTAAAACATTCATAAACATGCTTTTGGACTTATACTGTGGATTAAATACGATAAAAAATTATAAAATTCGGGCGCGGAAGCAAATATTTATATGATTTTTTACAAAAAAAAAGTCAGATTTTAGCTATTTTTGATGAATACGTTGTATATTGTAAGCTACATGGGCTGGATTCTAGAATACCTAACACACATGAAATAACAATTTTCTTGTTGCAATGTTTTCTTTTAGCTAAAATATGATGAAAAATCATAAAATTCGGGCACGGAAGCAAATATTTATATGATTTTTTACAAAAATAAAGTCAGATTTTTCCTTTTCTTGAAATGGATATTTTTGTTAAAACATTCATAAACATGCTTTTGGACCTTTACTGCGGATAAAATATGATGAAAATTTATAAAATTCGGGCGCGGAAGCAAATATTTATATGATTTTTTGCAAAACAAAGTCAGATTTTACCTATTTTTGATGAATACGTTGTATATTGTAAGCTTCATTGGCTGGATTCTAGAATACGTACCACACTTGAAATAGCAATTTTCTTGTTGCAATGTTTTCTTTTACCTAAATTATGATGAAAAATCATAAAATTTGGGCGCGGAAGCAAATATTTATATGATTTTTTACAAAAATAATGTCAGATTTTACCTATTCTTGAAATAGATATTTTTGTTAAAACATTCGTAAACATGCTTTTGGACCAATACTGTGGATAAAATATGATAAAAAATTATAAAATTCGGGCGCGGAAGCAAATATTTATATGATTTTTTACAAAAAAAGTCAGATTTTAGCTATTTTTGATGAATACGTTGTAAATTGTAAGCTACATGGGCTGGATTCTAGAATACCTAACACAAATGAAATAGCAATTTTCTTGTTGCAATGTTTTCTTTTATCTAAAATATGATGAAAAATCATAAAATTCGGGCACGGAAGCAAATACTTATATGATTTTTTACAAAAATAAAGTCAGATTTTTCCTTTTCTTGAAATGGATATTTTTGTTAAAACATTCATAAACATGCTTTTGGACCTTTACTGCGGATAAAATATGATGAAAAATTATAAAATTCGGGCGCGGAAGCAAATATTTATATAATTTTTTACAAAAAAAAAGTCAGATTTTAGCTATTTTTGATGAATACGTTGTATATTGTAAGCTACATGGGCTGGATTCTAGAATACCTAACACACATGAAATAGCAATTTTCTAGTTGCAATGTTTTCTTTTAGCTAAAATATGACGAAAAATCATAAAATTCGGGCACGGAAGCAAATATTTATATGATTATTTACAAAAATAAAGTCAGATTTTTCCTTTTCTTGAAATGCATATTTTTGTTAAAACATTCATAAACATGCTTTTGGACCTTTACTGCGGATAAAATATGATGAAAAATTAGATTTTACCTATTTTTGATGAATACGTTGTATATTGTAAGCTTCATTGGCTGGATTCTAGAATACTTACCACACTTGAAATAGCAATTTTCTTGTTGCAATGTTTTCTTTTACCTACATTATGATGAAAAATCATAAAATTCGGGCGCGGTAGCAAATTTTTGTATGATTTTTTCCAAAAAGTAAGTCAGATTTTACCTATTCTTGAAATGGATATTTTTGTTAAAACATTCATAAACATGCTTTTGGACCTATACTGTAGATAAAATATGATGAAAAATTATAAAATTCGGGCGCGGAAGCAAATAATTATATGATTTTTTACAAAAGAAAAGAGAGATTTTACCTATTTTTGATGAATACTTTGTATATTGTAAGCTACATGGGCTGGATTCTAGAATACCTAACACACTTGAAATAGCAATTTTCTTGTTGCAATGTTTTCTTTTAGCTAAAATATGATGAAAAATCATAAAATTCGGTCGCGGAAGCAAATATTTATATGGTTTTTTACAAAAATAAAGTCAGATTTTACCTATTCTTGAAATGGATATTTTCGTTAAAACATTCATAAACATACTTTTGGACCTATACTGTGGATAAAATATGATAAAAAATTATAAAATTGGGGCGCGGAAGCAAATATTTATATGATTTTTTACAAAAAAAAGACAGATTTTACCTATTTTTGATGAATACGTTGTATATTGTAAGCTACATGGGCTGGATTCTAGAATACCTAACACACTTGAAATATCAATTTTCTTGTTGCAATGTTTTCTTTTAGCTAAAATATGATGAAAAATCATAAAATTCGGGCGCGGAAGCAAATATTTATATGGTTTTTTACAAAAATAAAGTCAGATTTTACCTATTCTTGAAATGGATATTTTTGTTAAAACATTCATAAACATACTTTTGGACCTATACTGTGGATAAAATATGATAAAAAATTATAAAATTGGGGCGCGGAAGCAAATATTTATATGATTTTTTACAAAAAAAAGACAGATTTTACCTATTTTTGATGAATACGTTGTATATTGTAAGCTACATGGGCTGGATTCTAGAATACCTAACACACTTGAAATATCAATTTTCTTGTTGCAATGTTTTCTTTTAGCTAAAATATGATGAAAAATCATAAAATTCGGGCGCGGAAGCAAATATTTATATGATTTTTTACAAAAATAAAGTCAGATTTTACCTATTCTTGAAATAGATATTTTTGTTAAAACATTCATAAACATGCTTTTGGACCTATACTGCGGATAAAATATGATGAAAAATTATAAAATTCGGGCGCGGAAGCAAATATTTATATGATTTTTTACAAATAAAAGACAGATTTTACCTATGATTGATGAATACGTTGTATATTGTAAGCTACATGGGCTGGATTCTAGAATACCTAACACACTTGAAATATCAATTTTCTTGTTGCAATGTTTTCTTTTAGCTAAAATATGATGAAAAATCATAAAATTCGGGCGCGGAAGCAAATATTTTTATGATTTTTTACAAAAAAAAAAGTCAGATTTTACCTATTTTTGATGAATACGTTGTATATTGTAAGCTAAATGGGCTGGATTCTAGAATACCTAACACACTTGAAATAGCAATTTTCTTGTTGCAATGTTTTCTTTTAGCTAAAATATGATGAAAAATCTTAAAATTCGGGTGCGGAAGCAAATATTTATATGATTTTTAACAAAAATAAAGTCAGATTTTACCTATTCTTGAAATGGATATTTTTGTTAAAACATTCATAAACATGCTTTTGGACCTATACTGTGGATAAAATATGATGAAAAATTATAAAATTCGGGCGCGGAAGCAAATATTTATATGATTTTTTACAAAAAAAAGACAGATTTTACCTATTTTTGATGAATACGTTGTATATTGTAAGCTACATGGGCTGGATTCTAGAATACCTAACACACTTGAAATACCAATTTTCTTGTTGCAATGTTTTCTTTTAGCTAAAATATGATAAAAAATCATAAAATTCGGGCGCGGAAGCAAATATTTATATGTTTTACAAAAATAAAGTCAGATTTTACAAATTTTTTAAATAGATATTTTTGTTAAAACGTTCATAAACATGCTTTTGGACCTATACTATGGATAAAATATAATGAAACATTATAAAATTCAGGCGTGGAAGCAAATATTTTTATGATTTTTTACAAAAAAAAAGTCAGATTTTACCTATTTTTGATGAATACGTTGTATATTGTAAGCTACATGGGCTGGATTCTAGAATACCTAACACACTAGAAATAGCAATTTTCTTGTTGCAATGTTTTCTTTTAGCTAAAATATGATGAAAAATCATAAAATTCGGGCGCGGAAGCAAATATTTATATGATTTTTTACAAAAATAATGTCAGATTTTTCCTGTTCTTGAAATGGATATTTTTGTTAAAACATTCATAAACATGCTTTTGGACCTATACTGCGAATAAAATATGATGAAAAATTATAAAATTCGGGCGCGCAAACAAATATTTATATGTTTTTTTACAAAACTGACTTCAAATAGCAATTTTCTTGTTGCAATGTTTTCTTTTAGCTAAAATATGATGAAAAATCATAAAATTCGGGCGCGGAAGCAAATATTTATATGATTTTTTACAAAAATAATGTCAGATTTTTCCTGTTCTTGAAATGGATATTTTTGTTAAAACATTCATAAACATGCTTTTGGACCTATACTGCGGAAAGAATATGATGAAAAATTATAAAATTCGGGCGCGGAAGCAAATATTTAAATGATTTTTTACAAAACAAAGTCAGATTTTACCTATTTTTGATGAATACGTTGTATATTGTAAGCTACATGGGCTGGATTCTAGAATACCTAACACACTTGAAATAGCAATTTTCTTGTTGCAATGTTTTCTTTTAGCTAAATTATGATAAAAAATCATAATATTCGGGCGCGGAAGCAAATATTTATATGATTTTTTACAAAAATAAAGTCAGATTTTACATATTCTTGAAATGGATACTTTTGTTAATACATTCATAAACATGCTTTTGGACCTATACTGTGGATAAAATATGATAAAAAATTATAAAATTCGGGCGCGGAAGCAAATATTTATGATTTTTTACAAAAAAAATGTCAGATTTTACCTATTTTTGATGAATACGTTGTATATTGTAAGCTTCATTGGCTGGATTCTAGAATACCTACCACACTTGAAATAGCAATTTTCTTGTTGCAATGTTTTCTTTTACCTAAATTATGATGAAAAATCATAATAATCGGGCGCGGAAGCAAATATTTATATGACTTTTTACAAAAAAAGTCAGATTTTACCTATTTTTGATGAATATTTTGTATATTGTAAGCTCACGGGCTGGATTCTAGAATACCTAACACACTTGAAATAGCAATTATCTTGTTGCAATGTTTTCTTTTAGCTAAAATATATATATATGATTTTTTACAAAAATAATGTCAGATTTTTCCTATTCTTGAAATGGATATTATTGTTAAAACATTCATAAACATGCTTTTGGACCTATACTGCAGATAAAATATGATAAAAAATTATAAAATTCGGGCGGGTAAACAAATATTTATATGACTTTTCCAAAAAAAAAGTCAGATTTTACCTATTTTTGATGAATACGTTGTATATTGTAAATTACCTGGGCTGGATTCTAGAATACCTAACACACTTGAAATAGCAATTTTTTTGTAGCAATGTTTTCTTTTAGCTAAAATATGATGAAAAATCATAAAATTCGGGCGCGGAAGCAAATATTTATGATTTTTTACAAAAATAAAGTCTGATTTTACATATTTTTGAAATGGATATTTTTGTTAAAACGTTCATAAACATGCTTTTGGCGCGGAAGCAAATATTTATATGATATTTTACAAAAACAAAGTCAGATTTTACATTTTTTTGAAATGGATATTTTTGTTGAAACGTTCATAAACATGCTTTTGGACCTATACTATGGATAAAATATGATGAAAAATTATAAAATTCGAGCGCGGAAGCAAATATTTATATAATTTTTTACAAAAATAAAGTCAGATTTTACCTATTTTTGATGAATACGTTGTATATTGTAAGCTAAATGGGCTGGATTTTAGAATACCTAACACACTTGAAATAGCAAATATCTTGTTGCAATGTTTTCTTTTAGCTAAAATATGATGAAAAATCTTAAAATTCGGGTGCGGAAGCAAATATTTATATGATTTTTAACAAAAATAAAGTCAGATTTTACCTATTCTTGAAATGGATATTTTTGTTAAAACATTCATAAACATGCTTTTGGACCTATACTGTGGATAAAATATGATGAAAAATTATAAAATTCGGGCGCGGAAGCAAATATTTATATGATTTTTTACAAAAAAAAGACAGATTTTACCTATTTTTGATGAATACGTTGTATATTGTAAGCTACATGGGCTGGATTCTAGAATACCTAACACACTTGAAATAGCAATTTTCTTGTTGCAATGTTTTCTTTTAGCTAAAATATGATGAAAAATCATAAAATTCGGGCGCGGAAGCAAATATTTATATGATTTACAAAAATAAAGTCAGATTTTACAAATTTTTTAAATAGATATTTTTGTTAAAACGTTCATAAACATGCTTTTGGACCTATACTATGGACAAAATATAATGAAAAATTATAAAATTCAGGCGTGGAAGCAAATATTTTTATGATTTTTTACAAAAAAAAAGTCAGATTTTACCTATTTTTGATGAATACGTTGTATATTGTAAGCTACATGGGCTGGATTCTAGAATACCTAACACACTTGAAATAGCAATTTTCTTGTTGCAATGTTTTCTTTTAGCTAAAATATGATGAAAAATCATAAAATTCGGGCGCGGAAGCAAATATTTATATGATTTTTTACAAAAATAATGTCAGATTTTTCCTGTTCTTGAAATGGATATTTTTGTTAAAACATTCATAAACATGCTTTTGGACCTATACTGCGAATAAAATATGATGAAAAATTATAAAATTCGGGCGCGCAAACAAATATTTATATGTTTTTTTACAAAACTGACTTCAAATTGCAATTTTCTTATTGCAATGTTTTCTTTTAACTAAAATATGATGAAAAATCATAAAATTCGGGCGCGGAAGCAAATATTTATATGATTTTTTACAAAAATAATGTCAGATTTTTCCTGTTCTTGAAATGGATATTTTTGTTAAAACATTCATAAACATGCTTTTGGACCTATACTGCGGAAAGAATATGATGAAAAATTATAAAATTCGGGCGCGGAAGCAAATATTTAAATGATTTTTTACAAAACAAAGTCAGATTTTACCTATTTTTGATGAATACGTTGTATATTGTAAGCTACATGGGCTTGATTCTACAATACCTAACACACTTGAAATAGCAATTTTCTTGTTGCAATGTTTTCTTTTAGCTAAATTATGATAAAAAATCATAATATTCGGGCGCGGAAGCAAATATTTATATGATTTTTTACAAAAATAAAGTCAGATTTTACATATTCTTGAAATGGATACTTTTGTTAATACATTCATAAACATGCTTTTGGACCTATACTGTAGATAAAATATGATAAAAAATTATAAAATTCGGGCGCGGAAGCAAATATTTATATGATTTTTTACAAAAAAAAATGTCAGATTTTACCTATTTTTGATGAATACGTTGTATATTGTAAGCTTCATTGGCTGGATTCTAGAATACCTACCACACTTGAAATAGCAATTTTCTTGTTGCAATGTTTTCTTTTACCTAAATTATGATGAAAAATCATAATATTCGGGCGCGGAAGCAAATATTTATATGACCTTTTACAAAAAAAGTCAGATTTTACCTATTTTTGATGAATACGTTGTATATTGTAAGCTCACGGGCTGGATTCTAGAATACCTAACACACTTGAAATAGCAATTATCTTGTTGCAATGTTTTCTTTTAGCTAAAATATATATATATGATTTTTTACAAAAATAATGTCAGATTTTTCCTATTCTTGAAATGGATATTATTGTTAAAACATTCATAAACATGCTTTTGGACCTATACTGCAGATAAAATATGATAAAAAATTATAAAATTCGGGCGGGTAAACAAATATTTATATGAACTTTCCAAAAAAAAAGTCAGATTTTACCTATTTTTGATGAATACGTTGTATATTGTAAATTACCTGGGCTGGATTCTAGAATACCTAACACACTTGAAATAGCAATTTTTTTGTAGCAATGTTTTCTTTTAGCTAAAATATGATGAAAAATCATAAAATTCGGGCGCGGAAGCAAATATTTATGATTTTTTACAAAAATAAAGTCTGATTTTACATATTTTTGAAATGGTTTTTTTTGTTAAAACGTTCATAAACATGCTTTTGGCGCGGAAGCAAATATTTATATGATATTTTACAAAAACAAAGTAAGATTTTACATTTTTTTGAAATGGATATTTTTGTTGAAACGTTCATAAACATGCTTTTGGACCTATACTATGGATAAAATATGATGAAAAATTATAAAATTCGAGCGCGGAAGCAAATATTTATATAATTTTTTACAAAAATAAAGACAGATTTTACCTATTTTTGATGAATACGTTGTATATTGTAAGCTTCATTTACTGAATTCTAGAATTCCTACCACACTTGAAATAGCAATTTTCTTGTTGCAATGTTTTCTTTTACCTAAATTATGATGAAAAATCATAAAATTCGGGCGCAGAAGCAAATATTTATATGATTTTTTACAAAAATAAAGTCAGATTTTACCTATTCTTGAAATGGATATTTTTGATAAAACATTCATAAACATGCTTTTGGACCTATACTTTGGATAAAATATGATGAAAAATTATAAAATTCGAGCGCGGAAAAAAATATTTATATAATTTTTTACAAAAATAAAGTCAGATTTTACCTATTTCTGATGAATACGTTGTATATTGTAAGCTACACGTGCTGGATTCTAGAATACCTAACACACTTGAAATAGCAATTTTCTTGTTGCAATGTTTTCTTTTAGCTAAAATATGATGAAAAATCATAAAATTCGGGCGCGAAAGCAAATATTTATATGATTTTTTACAAAAATAAAGTCAGATTTTACATATTTTTGAAATGGATATTTTTGTTAAAACGTTCATGAACATGCTTTTGGACCTATACTATGGATAAAATATAATGAAAAATTATAAAATTCGAGCGCGGAAGCAAATATTTATATAATTTTTTACAAAAAAAAGTCAGATTTTAGCTAATTTTGATGAATACGTTGTATATTGTAAGCTTCATTGACAGGATTCTAGAATACCTACCACACTTGAAATAGCAATTTTCTTGTTGCAATGTTTTCTTTTACCTAAATTATGATGAAAAATCATAAAATTCGGGCGCGGAAGCAAATATTTATATGATTTTTTACAAAAATAAAGTCAGAATTTACCTATTCTTAAAATGGATATTTTTGTTAAAACATTCATAAATATGCTTTTGGACCTATACTGTGGACAAAATATGATGAAAAATTATAAAATTCGGGCGCGGAAGCAAATTTTTATATGATTTTTTACAAAAAAAATGTCAGATTTTACCTATTTTTGATGAATACGTTGTATATTGTAAGCTACATGGGCTGGATTCTAGAATACCTAACACACTTGAAATAGCAATTTTCTTGTTGCAATGTTTTCTTTTAGCTAAAATATGATGAAAAATCATAAAATTCGGGCGCGGAAGCAAATATTTATATGATTTTTTACAAAAATAAAGTCAGATTTTTCCTATTCTTGAAATAGATATTTTTGTTAAAATGTTTTCTTTTAGCTAACATAAGATGAAAAATCATAAGATTCGGGCGCGGAAGCAAATACTTATATGATTTTTTACAAAAATAAAGTCAGATTTTTCCTATTCTTGAAATGGATATTTTTGTTAAAACATTCATACACATGCTTTTGGACCTATACTGTGGACAGAATATGATGAAAAATTATAAAATTAGGGCGCGGAAGCAAATATTTATATGATTTTTTACAAAAAAAAAGTCAGATTTTACCTATTTTTGATGGAATACGTGTATATTGTAAGCTACATGGGCTGGATTCTAGAAATCCTAACACACTTGAAATAGCAATTTTCTTGTTGCAATGTTTTCTTTTAGCTAACATAAGATGAAAAATCATAAAATTCGGGCGCGGAAGCAAATATTTATATGATTTTTTACAAAAAAAAAGTCAGATTTTACCTATTTTTGATGAATACGTTGTATATTTTAAGCTACATGGGCTGGATTGTGGAATACCTAACACACTTGAAATAGCAATTTTCTTGTTGCAATGTTTTCTTTTAGCTAAAATATGATGAAAAATCATAAAATTCGGGCGCGGAAGCAAATATTTATATGATTTTTTACAAAAATAAAGTCAGATTTTACATATTCTTGAAATGGATATTTTTGTTAATGCATTCATAAACATGCTTTTGGACCTATACTGTGGAAAAAATATGATGAAAAATTATAAAATTCGAGCGCGGAATCAAATATTTAAATGATTTTTTACAAAAAAAGTCAGATTTTACCTATTTTTGAAGAATACGTTGTATATTTTAAGCTACATGGGCTGGATTGTGGAATACCTAACACACTTGAAATAGCAATTTTCTTGTTGCAATGTTTTCTTTTAGCTAAAATATGATGACAAATCATAAAATTCGGGCGCGGAAGCAAATATTTATATGATTTTTTACAAAAATAGTGTCAGATTTTACATATTCTTGAAATGGATATTTTTGTTAATACCTTCATAAACATGCTTTTGGACCTATACTGTGGATAAAATATGATGAAAAATTATAAAATTCGGGCGCGGAAGCAAATATTTATATAATTTTTTACAAAAATAAAGTCAGAATTTACCTATTTTTGATGAATACGTTGTATATTGTAAGCTTCATTTGCTGGATTCTAGAATACCTACCCCACTTGAAATAGCAATTTTCTTGTTGCAATGTTTTA
>JAQOWZ010000319.1:0-61364 GCA_035578165.1 Stenolophus ochropezus
ACGCGCTATCTCAGAGTGGTAGGTATTCTAGAATCCAGCCAATGAAGCTTACAATATACAACGTATTCATCAAAAATAGGTACAATCTGACTTTTTTTTGTAAAAAATCATATAAATATTTGCTTCCGCGTCCGAATTTTATAATTTTTCATCATATTTTATCCACAGTATAGGTCCAAAAGCATGTTTATGAATGTATTAACAAAAATATCCATTTCAAGTATACGTAAAATCTGACTTTATTTTTGTAAAAATCATATAAGTATTTGCTTCCGCGCCCGAATTTTATGATTATTCATCATAATTTAGGTAAAAGAAAACATTGCAACAAGAAAATTGCTATTTCAAGTGTGGTAGGTATTCTAGAATCCAGCCAATGAAGCTTACAATATACAACGTATTAATCAAAAATAGGTAAAATCTGACTTTATTTTTGTAAAAATTAACTAAATATTTGCTTCCGCGCTCGAATTTTATAATTTTTCATCATTTTATCTACAGTATATTTCCAAAAGCATGTTTATGAATGTTTTAACAAAAATATCCATTCAAGTATAGGAAAAATCTGACTTTATTTTTGTAAAAAATCATATAAATATTTGCTACCGCGCCCGAATTTTATGATTTTTCATCATATTTTAGCTAAAAGAAAACATTGCAACAAGTAAATTGCTATTTCAAGTGTGTTAGGCATTCTAGAATCCAGCCCATGCACATTACAATATACAACGTATTTATCAAAAATAGGTAAAATCTGACTTTATTTTTGTAAAAAATCATATAAATATTTGCTACCGAATTTTATAATTTTTCATCATATTTTATCCACAGTATAGGTCCAAAAGCATGTTTATGAATGTATTAACAAAAATATCCATTTCAAGAATATGTAAAATCTGACTTTATTTTTGTAAAAAGTCATATAAATATTTGCTTCCGCGCCCGAATTTTATGATTTTTCATCTTAATTTAGGTAAAAGAAAACATTGCAACAAGAAAATTGCTATTTCAAGTGTGATAGGTATTCTAGAATCCAGACAATGAAGCTTACAATATACAACGTATTCATCAAAATTAGGTAAAATCTGACTTTATTTTTGTAAAAAATGAAATAAATATTTGCTTCCGCGCTCGAATTTTATAATTTTTCATTATATTTTATCCATAGTATAGGTCCAAAAGCATTATTATGAATGTTTTAACAAAAATATCCATTTTAAGAATAGGAAAAATCTGACTTTATTTTTGTAAAAAATCATATAAATATTTGCTTCCGCGCCTGAATTTTATGATTTTTCATCATATTTTATTTAAAAGAAAACATTGCAACAAGAAAATTGCTATTTCAAGTGTGATAGGTATTCTAGAATCCAGACAATGAAGCTTACAATATACAACGTATTCATCAAAATTAGGTAAAATCTGACTTTATTTTTGTAAAAAATGAAATAAATATTTGCTTCCGCGCTCGAATTTTATAATTTTTCATCATATTTTATCCATAGTATAGGTCCAAAAGCATTATTATGAATGTTTTAACAAAAATATCCATTTTAAGAATAGGAAAAATCTGACTTTATTTTTGTAAAAAATCATATAAATATTTGCTTCCGCGCCTGAATTTTATGATTTTTCATCATATTTTAGGTAAAAGAAAACATTGCAACAAGAAAATTGCTATTTCAAGTGTGTTAGGTATTCTGGAATCCAGCCCATGTAGCTTACAATATACAACGTTTTCATCAAAAATAGGTAAAATCTGACCTTTTTTTTTGTAAAAATACATAAAAATTTTGTTTGCGCGCCCGAATTTTATAATTTTTCATCATATTTTATTCGCAGTATAGGTCCAAAAGCATGTTTATGAATGTTTTAACAAAAATATCCATTTCAAGAATAGGAAAAATCTGACTTTATTTTTGTAAAAAAATCACATAAATATTTGCTTCCGCGCCCGAATTTTATGATTTTTCATCATATTTTAGCTAGAAGAAAACATTGCAACAAGAAAATTGCTATTTCAAGTGTGTTAGGTATTTAGAATCCAGCCAATGAAGCTTACAATATACAACGTATTCATCAAAAATAGGTAAAATCTGACTTTTTTTTGTAAAAAATCATATAAATATTTGCTTCCGCGCCCGAGTTTTATTTTCATCATATTTTATCCACAGTATAGGTCCAAAAGCATGTTTATGAATGTATAACAAAAATATCCATTTCAAGAATATGTAAAATCTGACTTTATTATTATAAAAAAATCATATAAATATTTGCTTCCGCGCCCGAATTTTATGATTTTTCATCATAATTTAGGTAAAAGAAAACATTGCAACAAGAAAATTGCTATTTCAAGTGTGGTAGGTATTCTAGAATCCAGCCAATGAAGCTTACAATATACAACGTATTCATCAAAAATAGGTAAAATCTGACTTTTTTTTTGTAAAAAATTATATAAATATTTGCTTCCGCGCTCGAATTTTATAATTTTTCATCATATTTTATCCATAGTATAGGTCCAAAAGCTGTTTATGAACGTTTTAACAAAAATATCCATTTCAAAAATATGTAAAATCTGACTTTATTTTTGTAAGAAAATCATATAAATATTGCTTCCGCGCCCGAATTCTATGATTTTTCATCATATTTAGGTAAAAGAAACATTGCAACAAAAAAATTGCTATTTCAAGTGTGGTAGGTATTCTAGAATCCAGCCAATGAAGCTTACAATATACAACGATATTCATCAAAAATAGATAAAATCTGACTTTCTTTTGTAAAAAATCATATAAATATTTGTTTGCGCGCCCGAATTTTATAATTTTTCATCATATTTTATCCGCAGTATAGGTCCAAAAGCATGTTTATGAATGTTTTAACAAAAATATCCATTTCAAGAATAGGAAAAATCTGACTTTATTTTTGTAAAAAATCATATAAATATTTGCTTCCGCACCCGAATTTTATAATTTTTCATCATATTTTAGCTAAAAGGAAACATTGCAACAAGAAAATTGCTATTTCGTGTGTGGTAGGTATTCTAGAATCCAGCCAATGAAGCTTACAATATACAACGTATTCATCAAAAATAGGTAAAATCTGACTTTTTTTTTTGTAAAAAAATTATATAAATATTTGCTTCTGCGCTCCAATTTTATAATTTTTCATCATATTTTATCCATAGTATAGGTCCAAAGCATGTTTATGAACGTTTTAACAAAAATATCCATTTCAAAAATATGTAAAATCTGACTTTATTTTTGTAAAAAATCATATTAATATTTGCTTCCGCGCCCGAATTCTATGATTTTTCATCATAATTTAGGTAAAAGAAAACATTGCAACAAGAAAATTGCTATTTCAAGTGTGGTAGGTATTCTAGAATCCAGCCAATGAAGCTTACAATATACAACGTATTCATCAAAAATAGATAAAATCTGACTTTTTTTGTAAAAAATCATATAAATATTTGCTTCCGCGCCCGAATATTATGATTTTTCATCATATTTTAGCTAAAAGAAAACATTGCAAGAAAAAAATTCTATTTCAAGCGTGGTAGGTATTCTAGAATCCAGCCAATGTAGCTTACAATATACAACGTATTCATCAAAAATAGGTAAAATCTGACTTTATTTTTGTAAAAAATCATATAAATATTTGCTTTCGCGCCCGAAATTTTATAATTTTTTCATCATATTTTATCCATAGTATAGGTCCAAAAGCATGTTTATGAATGTTTTAACAAAATATCCATTTCAAAAATAGGTAAATCTGACTTTATGTTTGTAAAAAATCATATAAATATTTGCTTCCCGCGCCGAATTTTATGATTTTTCATCATATTTTAGCTAAAAAGAAAACATTGCAGCAAGAAAATTTCTATTTCAAGTATGGTAGGTATTCTGGAATCCTGCCCATGTAGTTTACAATATACAACGGTATTTATCAAGAATAGGTAAAATCTGACTTTATTTTTGTAAAAAATGATATAAAATATTTGCTTCCGCGCCCGAATTTTATAATTTTTTATCATATTTAGCTAAAAGAGAAACATTGCAACAAGAAAATTGCTATTTCAAGTGTGGTAGGTATTCTAGAATCCAGCCAATGAAGCTTAAAATATACAACGTATTCATCAAAAATAGGTAAAATCTGACATTATTTTTGTAAAAAATTATATAAATATTTGCTTCCGCGCCCGAATTTTATAATTTTTTTGAACATATTTTATCCATAGTATAGGTCCAAAAGCATGTTTATGAATGTTTTAACAAAAATATCCATTTCAAAATAGGTAAAATCTGACTTTATTTTTGTACAAAATCATATAAATATTTGCTTCCGCGCCCGAATTTTATAATTTGTTATCATATTTTAGCTAAAAGAAAACATTGCAACAAGAAAATTGCTATTTCAAGTATGGTAGGTATTCTGGAATCCTGCACATGTAGTTTACAATATACAACGTATTTATCAAGAATAGGTAAATCTGACTTTATTTTTGTAAAAAATGATATAAATATTTGCTTCCGCGCCCGAATTTTATAATTTTTTATCATATTTAAGCTAAAAGAGAACATTGCAACAAGAATATTGCTATTTCAAGTGTGGTAGGTATTCTAGAATCCAGCCAATGAAGCTTAAAATATACAACGTATTCATCAAAAATAGGTAAAATCTGACATTATTTTTGTAAAAATTATATAAATATTTGCTTCCGCGCCCGAATTTTATGATTTTTCATCATATTTTAGCTAAAAGAAAACATTGCAACAAGAAAATTGCTATTTCAAGTGAGGTAGGTATTCTAGAATCCAGCCCATGTAGCTTACAATATACAACATATTCATCAAAAATAGGTAAAATCTGACTTTATTTTTGTAAAAAATCATATAAATATTTGCTTCCGCGCCCGAATTTTATAATTTTTTTATCATATTTCATCCATAGTATAGGTCCAAAAACATGTTTATGAATGTTTTTAACAAAAATATCCATTTCAAGAATAGGTAAAATCTGACTTTATTTTTTTGTAAAAAATGATATAAATATTTGCTTCCGCGCCTGAATTTTATGATTTTTCATCATATTCTAGCTAAAAGAAAACATTGCAACAAGAAAATTGCTATTTCAAGTGTTTGTAGGTATTCTAGAATCCAGCCCATGTAGCTTACAATATACAGCGTATTCATCAAAAATAGGTAAAATCTGACTTGATTTTCTAAAAAAATTATGTAAATATTTGCTTCCTCGCCCGAAGTTTATAAATTTTCATCATATTTTATCCATAGTATAGGTCTAAAAGCATGTAATGATGTTTTAACAAAAACATCCATTTCAAACAATAGGTAAAATCTGACTTTATTGTTGTAAAAAAATCATATAAATATTTGCTTACGCGTCCGAATTTTATGATTTTTCATCATTTTTTAGCTAAAAGAAAACATTGCAGCAAGAAAATTGCTATTTCAAGTGTGGTAGGTATTCTAGAATCCAGCCCATGTAGCTTACAATATACAACGTATTCATTAAAATGACACACGAAAATTAAAAGTTTATTATCTGGTTGGTACCAAGTTATGGTCACTTTTGCATGTCCAATGATAAAATTATCAATAGTATAGGTCCAAAAGCATGTTTATGAATGTTTTAACAAAAATATCCATTTCAAGAATAAGTAAAATCTTACTTTATTTTTGTAAAAAATCATATAAATATTTGCTTCCGCGCCCGAATTTTATAATTTTTTATCATAATTTAGGTAAAAGAAAACATTGCAACAAGAAAATTGCTATTTCAAGTGTGGTAGGTATTCTAGAACCCAGCCAATGAAGCTTACAATATACAACGTATTCATCAAAAATATGTAAAATCTGACTTTATTTTTGTTAAAAAGTCATATAAATATTTACTTCCGCGCCCGAATTTTATAATTTTTCATCATATTTTATCCATAGTATAGGTCCAAAAGCATGTTTATGAATGTTTTAACAAAAATATTCATTTCAAAAATAGGTAAAATCTGACTATATTTTTGTAAAAAATCATATAAATATTTGCTTCCGCGCCCAAATTTTATGATTTTTTATCATAATTTAGGTAAAAGAAAACATTGCAACAAGAAAATTGCTATTTCAAGTGTGGTAGGTATTGTAGAACCCAGCCAATGAAGCTTACAATATACAACGTATTCATCAAAAATTGGTAAAATCTGACTTTATTTTTGTAAAAAATTATATAAATATTTGCTTCCGCGCCCGAATTTTATAATATTTGAACATATTTTATCCATAGTATAGGTCCAAAAGCATGTTTATGAATGTTTTAACAAAAATATCCATTTCAAAAATAGGTAAAATCTGACTTTATTTTTGTACAAAATCATATAAATATTTGCTTCCGTGCCCGAATTTTATAATTTGTTATCATATTGTAGTTAAAAGAAAACATTGCAAGAAAATTGCTATTTCAAGTATGGTAGGTATTCTGGAATCCTGCCCATGTAGTTTACAATATACAACGTATTTATCAAGAATAGGTAAAATCTGACTTTATTTTCGTAAAAAATGATATAAATATTTGCTTCCGCGCCCGAATTTTATAATTTTTTATCATATTTAAGCTAAAAGAGAACATTGCAACAAGAAAATTGCTATTTCAAGTGTGGTAGGTATTCTAGAATCCAGCCAATGAAGCTTACAATATACAAGGTATTCATCAAAAATAGGTAAAATCTGACATTATTTTTGTAAAAAATCATATAAATATTTACTTCCGCGCCCGAATTTTATGATTTTTCATCATATTTTAGCTAAAAGAAAACATTGCAACAAGAAAATTGCTATTTCAAGCGTGGTAGGTATTCTAGAATCCAGCCCATGTAGCTTACAATATACAACGTATTCATCAAAAATAGGTAAAATCTGACTTTATTTTTGTAAAAAATCATATAAATATTTGCTTCCGCGCCCGAATTTTATAATTTTTCATAATATTTTATCCATAGTATAGGTCCAAAAGCATGTTTATGAATGTTTTAACAAAAATATCCATTTCAAAAATAGGTAAAATCTGACTTTATTTTTGTAATAAATCATATAAATATTTGCTTACGCGCCCGAATTTTATGATTTTTCATCAAATTTTAGCTAAAAGAAAACATTGCAACAAGAAAATTGCTATTTCAAGTGTGGTAGGTATTCTACAATCCAGCCCATGTAGCTTACAATATACAACGTATTCATCAAAAATAGGTAAAATCTGACTTTATTTTTGTAAAAAATCATATAAATATTTGCTTATGCGCCCGAATTTTATAATTTTTTATCATATTTAAGCTAAAAGAGAACATTGCAACAAGAAAATTGCTATTTTAAGTGTGGTAGGTGTTCTAGAATCCAGCCAATGAAGCTTACAATATAGAACGTATTCATCAAAAATAGGTAAAATCTGACTTAATTTTTGTAAAAAATCATATAAATATTTGCTTCCGCGCCTGATTTTTATAATTTTTCATCATCTTTTATCCATAGTATAGGTCCAAAAGCATGTTTATGAATGTTTTAACAAAAATATAAATTTCAAAAATAGGTAAAATCTGACTTTATTTTTGTACAAAATCATATAAATATTTGCTTTTGCGCCCGAATTTAATAATTTTTCATCATATTTTAGCTAAAAGAAAACATTGCAACAAGAAAATTGCTATTTCAAGTGTGGTAGGTATTCTGAAATCCAGCCCATGTAGCTTGCAATATACAACGTATTCATCAAGAATAGGTAAAATCTGACTTTATTTTTGTAAAAAATGATATAAATAATTGCTTTCGCGCCTGAATTTTATAATTTTTTATCATATTTAAGCTAAAAGAGAACATTGCAACAAGAAAATTGCTATTTCAAGTGTGGTAGGTATTCGAGAATCCAGCCAATAAAGCTTACAATATACAACGTATTCATCAAAAATAGGTAAAATCTGACATTATTTTTGTAAAAAATCATATAAATATTTGCTTCCGCGCCCGAATTTTATATCTATTCATCATATTTTGTCTATAGTATAGGTCCAAAAGCATGTTTATGAATGTTTTAACAAAAATATCCATTTCAAAAATAGGTAAAATCTGACTTTGTTTTTGTAAAAAATCATATAAATATTTGCTTCCGCGCCCGAATTTCATGATTTTTAATCATATTTTAGCTAAAAGAAAACATTGCAACAAGAAAATTGCTATTTCAAGTATGGTAGGTATTCTAGAATCCAGCCCATGTAGCTTACAATATACAACGTATTCATCAAAAATAGGTAAAATCTGACTTTATTTTTGTAAAAAATCATATAAACATTTGCTTCCGCGCCCGAATTTTATAATTTTTTATCATATTTTATCCATAGTATAGGTCTAAAAGCATGTCTATGAATGTTTTAACAAAAAAATCCATTTCAAGAATAGGTAAAATCTGACTTTATTTATGTAAAATATCATATAAATATTTGCTTCCGCGCCCGAATTTTATGAATTTTCATCATATTTTAGCTAAAAGAAAACATTGCATCAAGAAAATTGCTATTTCAAGTGTGGTGGTATTCTAGAATCTAGCCAATGAAGCTTACAATATACAACGTAATCATCAAAAATAGGTAAAATTTGACTTTATTTTTGTAAAAAATCATATAAAATTTTTTTTCCGCGCCCGAATTTTATAATTTTTCATCATATTTTAACTAAAAGAAAACATTGCAACAAGAAAATTGTTATTTCAAGTATGGTGGTATTCTAGAATTTAGCCAATGAAGCTTACAATATGCAACGTATTCATCAAAAATAGGTAAAATCTGACTTTATTTTTGTAAAAAATCATATAAATATTTGCTTCCGCGACCGAATTTTATATTTTTTCATCATATTTTAGCTAAAAGAAAACATTGCAACAAGAAAATTGTTATTTCAAGCGTTGTAGGTATTCTAGAATCCAGCCCATGTAGCTTACAATATACAACGTATTCATCAAAAATAGGTAAAATCTGACTTTATTTTTGTAAAAAATGATATAAATATTTGCTTCCGCGCCCGAATTTTATAATTTTTTATCATATTTAAGCTAAAAGAGAACATTGCAACAAGAAAATTGCTATTTCATGTGTGGTAGGTATTCTAGAATCCAGCCATTACAATATACAACGTATTCATCAAAAAAGGGTAAAATCTGACATTATTTTTGTAAAAAATCATATAAATATTTGCTTCCGCGCCCGAATTTTATAATTTTTCATCATATTTTATACATAGTATAGGTTCAAAAGCATGTTTATGAATGTTTTAACAAAAATATCCATTTCAAAAATAGGTAAAATCTGACTTTATTTTTGTAAAAAATCATATAAATATTTGCTTACGCGCCAGAATTTTATGATTTTTCATCAAATTTTAGCTAAAAGAAAACATTGCAACAAGAAAATTGCTATTTCAAGTGTGGTAGGTATTCTACAATCCAGCCCATGTAGCTTACAATATACAACGTATTCATCAAAAATAGGTAAAATCTGACTTTATTTTTGTAAAAAATCATATAAATATTTGCTTCCGCGCCCGAATTTTATAATTTTTTATCATATTTAAGCTAAAAGAGAACATTGCAACAAGAAAATTGCTATATCAAGTGTGGTAGGTATTCTAGAATCCAGCCAATGAAGCTTACAATATACAAGGTATTCATCAAAAATAGGTAAAATCTGACATTATTTTTGTAAAAAATCATATAAATATTTACTTCCGCGCCCGAATTTTATGATTTTTCATCATATTTTAGCTAAAAGAAAACATTGCAACAAGAAAATTGCTATTTCAAGCGTGGTAGGTATTCTAGAATCCAGCCCATGTAGCTTACAATATACAACGTATTCATCAAAAATAGGTAAAATCTGACTTTATTTTTGTAAAAAATCATATAAATATTTGCTTCCGCGCCCGAATTTTATAATTTTTCATCATATTTTATCCATAGTATAGGTCCAAAAGCATGTTTATGAATGTTTTAACAAAAATATCCATTTCAAAAATAGGTAAAATCTGACTTTATTTTTGTAAAAAATCATATAAATATTTGCTTACGCGGCCGAATTTTATGATTTTTCATCAAATTTTAGCTAAAAGAAAACATTGCAACAAGAAAATTGCTATTTCAAGTGTGGTAGGTATTCTACAATCCAGCACATGTAGCTTACAATATACAACGTATTCATCAAAAATAGGTAAAATCTGACTTTATTTTTGTAAAAAATCATATAAATATTTGCTTCCGCGCCCGAATTTTATAATTTTTTATCATATTTAAGCTAAAAGAGAACATTGCAACAAGAAAATTGCTATTTTAAGTGTGGTAGGTTTTCTAGAATCCAGCCAATGAAGCTTACAATATACAACGTATTCATCAAAAATAGGTAAAATCTGACTTAATTTTTGTAAAAAAATCATATAAATATTTGCTTCCGCAGCTGAATTTTATAATTTTTCATCATCTTTTATCCATAGTATAGGTCCAAAAGCATGTTTATGAATGTTTTAACAAAAATATAAATTTCAAAAATAGGTAAAATCTGACTTTATTTTTGTACAAAATCATATAAATATTTGCTTTTGCGCCCGAATTTAATAATTTTTCATCATATTTTAGCTAAAAGAAAACATTGCAACAAGAAAATTGCTATTTCAAGTGTGGTAGGTATTCTGAAATCCAGCCCATGTAGCTTGCAATATACAACGTATTCATCAAGAATAGGTAAAATCTGACATTATTTTTGTAAAAAATGATATAAATAATTGCTTTCGCGCCTGAATTTTATAATTTTTTATCATATTTAAGCTAAAAGAGAACATTGCAACAAGAAAATTGCTATTTCAAGTGTGGTAGGTATTCGAGAATCCAGCCAATGAAGCTTACAATATACAACGTATTCATCAAAAATAGGTAAAATCTGACATTATTTTTGTAAAAAATCATATAAATATTTGCTTCCGCGCCCGAATTTTATATCTATTCATCATATTTTGTCTATAGTATAGGTTCAAAAGCATGTTTATGATTATTTTAACAAAAATATCCATTTCAAAAATAGGTAAAATCTGACTTTATTTTTGTAAAAAATCATATAAATATTTGCTTACGCGCCAGAATTTTATGATTTTTCATCAAATTTTAGCTAAAAGAAAACATTGCAACAAGAAAATTGCTATTTCAAGTGTGGTAGGTATTCTACAATCCAGCCCATGTAGCTTACAATATACAACGTATTCATCAAAAATAGGTAAAATCTGACTTTATTTTTGTAAAAAATCATATAAATATTTGCTTCCGCGCCCGAATTTTATAATTTTTTATCATATTTAAGCTAAAAGAGAACATTGCAACAAGAAAATTGCTATTTCAAGCGTGGTAGGTATTCTAGAATCCAGCCCATGTAGCTTACAATATACAACGTATTCATCAAAAATAGGTAAAATCTGACTTTATTTTTGTAAAAAATCATATAAATATTTGCTTCCGCGCCCGAATTTTATAATTTTTCATCATATTTTATCCATAGTATAGGTCCAAAAGCATGTTTATGAATGTTTTAACAAAAATATCCATTTCAAAAATAGGTAAAATCTGACTTTATTTTTGTAAAAAATCATATAAATATTTGCTTACGCGGCCGAATTTTATGATTTTTCATCAAATTTTAGCTAAAAGAAAACATTGCAACAAGAAAATTGCTATTTCAAGTGTGGTAGGTATTCTACAATCCAGCCCATGTAGCTTACAATATACAACGTATTCATCAAAAATAGGTAAAATCTGACTTTATTTTTGTAAAAAATCATATAAATATTTGCTTCCGCGCCCGAATTTTATAATTTTTTATCATATTTAAGCTAAAAGAGAACATTGCAACAAGAAAATTGCTATTTTAAGTGTGGTAGGTTTTCTAGAATCCAGCCAATGAAGCTTACAATATACAACGTATTCATCAAAAATAGGTAAAATCTGACTTAATTTTTGTAAAAAATCATATAAATATTTGCTTCCGCAGCTGAATTTTATAATTTTTCATCATCTTTTATCCATAGTATAGGTCCAAAAGCATGTTTATGAATGTTTTAACAAAAATATAAATTTCAAAAATAGGTAAAATCTGACTTTATTTTTGTACAAAATCATTTAAATATTTGCTTTTGCGCCCGAATTTAATAATTTTTCATCATATTTTAGCTAAAAGAAAACATTGCAACAAGAAAATTGCTATTTCAAGTGTGGTAGGTATTCTGAAATCCAGCCCATGTAGCTTGCAATATACAACGTATTCATCAAGAATAGGTAAAATCTGACATTATTTTTGTAAAAAATGATATAAATAATTGCTTTCGCGCCTGAATTTTATAATTTTTTATCATATTTAAGCTAAAAGAGAACATTGCAACAAGAAAATTGCTATTTCAAGTGTGGTAGGTATTCGAGAATCCAGCCAATGAAGCTTACAATATACAACGTATTCATCAAAAATAGGTAAAATCTGACATTATTTTTGTAAAAAATCATATAAATATTTGCTTCCGCGCCCGAATTTTATATCTATTCATCATATTTTGTCTATAGTATAGGTCCAAAAGCATGTTTATGAATGTTTTAACAAAAATATCCATTTCAAAAATAGGTAAAATCTGACTTTATTTTTGTAAAAAATCATAAATATTTGCTTCCGCGCCCGAATTTTATGATTTTTAATCAAATTTTAGCTAAAAGAAAACATTGCAACAAGAAAATAGCTATTTCAAGTGTGGTAGGTATTCTACAATCCAGCCCATGTAGCTTACAATATACAACGTATTCATCAAAAATAGTTAAAATCTGACTTTATTTTTGTAAAAAATCATATAAATATTTTCTTCCGCGCCCGAATTTTATAATTTTTCATCATATTTTATCCATAGTATAGGTCCAAAAGCATGTTTAAGAATGTTTTAACAAAAATATCCATTTTAGGAATAGGTAAAAGCTGACTTTATTTTTGTAAAAAATCATATAAATATTTGCTTCCGCGCCCGAATTTTATGATTTTTCATCATATTTTAGCTAAAAGAAAACATTGCAACAAGAAAATTGCTATATCAAGTGTGGTGGGTATTCTAGAATCCGGCCCATGTAGCTTACAATATTCAACGTATTCATTAAAAGGACACCAAAAAATTAAATGTTTATTATCTGATTGGAACCAAGTTATGGTCACTTTTGCATGTCCAATGCTAAAATTATCCATAGTATAGGTCTAAAAGTATGTCCATAAATGTTTTAACAAAAATAACCATTTCAAAAATAGGTAAAATCTGACTTTATTTTTGAAAAAAATCATATAAATATTTGCTTCCGCGCCCGAATTTTAGGATTTTCCATCATATTTTAACTAAAAGAAAACATTGCAACAAGAAAATTGCTATATCAAGTGTGGTGGGTATTCTAGAATCCAGCCCTTGTTGCTTGCGATATACAACGTATTCATCAAAAAGTGAATTTAATAATTCTGTTTGTTCATTACTCCTTTCTTGGAGATTATGAAGAGCAATCTCTAATTCTTCGTAGCAACTATCGAAGCTGCATGAAAGTTTATCCAATTCTGGAAAGGATAATTGAAGTTTGCTCCGATTGACAGCGGAATCGTTCTCCGCATATGTTTTATAAAGTGAAATGCGACGACGTACGCGTTGAAATCTGCTGGTAGCAGCAAACGCCATTGTAAATATTTGTGTACCGTTCGTAAATAATTGTGATTATAAAGAAACCGGCCACCGTGTGGCACTGATATACAATGTTACCACTCAAGTATTCAAATTCGGACTAGTACTGAATAATTCTGTATCAACGCAAAATTCACAATCATCAAACAATAAGGATCCGGCTCGAAGGACCAAATGTTTTATTTTTAAAGTTGCTGATATGTATTTCTACAAAGACCTAGATTGTAAGATGAAGCAAATTCCTACTTGAACAGAATAAAACAATACGTCACAAATAACAAAATTTAATACAAAGGAAAATTGAATACAATACAAAAACTGGTATACTATCGTTTAAGTTATGAAAATGAAGCAAAATCTAAACGATAATATTTTTAAATTATTGCGAGCTCTCAATAAATAATAAGTTACAAAATGTTATAAGACTTAACTACAGAAGAGTCGTACTGAACAGCTAGGCGCTTGACGAAGATCTCTGAACAGCTAGGCGCTTGATGAAGATCTCTGGCACTCGTACTGGCGAGACACGAGAAGATCTCTCTTGTTCAGGATCGAATATCAATATAGAAGCACTCAACACAGCACAGCACAATACATATAAACACTGTTACACTTGATTTATAAAGAAGAATACTTGAGTTTTGAGTAATAATAATTACGTTTATAACGAAATAAACACTGCCTACAAAACTGTTTTGTAGAGCAGCTGCGAACGAACACAAATATTATTTTTATTAACTGTCATAACAACATTTCATTTTTTTTCCCAAGTGAACTAATTTATTTTAAAAAATAGAACAAAATGACTAAAACTGAACATATTCATTAAAATGACACCAAAAAATTAAATGTTTATTATCTGATTGGTACCAAGTTATGGTCACTTTTGCATGTCCAATGCTAAAATTATCCATAGTATAGGTCCAAAAGTATGTTCATGAATGTTTTAACAAAAATAACCATTTCAAAAATAGGTAAAATCTGACTTTATTTTTGTAAAAAATCATATAAATATTTGCTTCCGCGCCCAAATTTTATGATTTTTCATCTTATTTTAGCTAAAAGAAAACATTGCAACTAGATAATTGCTATTTTAAGTGTGGTAGGTAGTCTAGAATCCAGCCAATGAAGCTTACAATATACAACGTTTTCATCAAATATAGGTAAAATCTTACTTTATTTTTGTAAAAAATTATATAAATATTTGCTTCCGCACCCGAATTTTAAAATTTTTCATCATATTTTATCCATAGTATAGGTTTAAAAGCATGTTTATGAATGTTTTAACAAAAATATTCATTTCAAAAATAGGTAAAATCTGCCTTTATTTTTGTAAAAAATCATATAATTATTTGCTTCCGCGCCCGAATTTTATGATTTTTCATCGTATTTTAGCTAAAAGAAAACATTGCAACAAGAAAATTGCTATTTCAAGTGTGGTAGGTATTCTAGAATCCAGCGCATGTAGCTTGCGATATACAACGTATTCATCAAAAATAGGTAAATTCTGACTTTATTTTTGTAAAAAATCATATAAATATTTGCCTTCGCGCCCAAATTTTATAATTTTTCATCATATTTTATCCATAGTATAGGTCCAAAATCATGTTTAAGAATGTTTTAACAAAAATATCCATTTTAAGAATAGGTAAAATCTGCCTATATTTTTGTAAAAAATCATATAAATATTTGCTTCCGCGCCCGAATTTTATGATTATTCATCATATTTTAGCTAAAAGAAAACATTGCAACAAGAAAATTGCTATCTCAAGTGTGTTAGGTATTCTAGAATCCAGCCCATGTAGCTTACAATATACAACGTATTCATTAAAATGACACCAAAAAATTAAATGTTTATTATCTGATTGGTACCAAGTTATGGTCACTTTTGCATGTCCAATGCTAAAATTATTCATAGTATAGGTCCAAAAGTATGTTCATGAATGTTTCAATAAAAATAACCATTTAAAAATAGGTAAAATCTGACTTTATTTTTGTAAAAAATCATATAAATATATGCTTCCGCGCCCAAATTTTATGATTTTTCATTATATATTAGCTAAAAGAAAACATTGCAACAAGAAAATTGCTATTTCAAGTGTGATAGGTATTCTAAAATCCAGACCATGTAGCTTACAATATACAACGTATTCATCAAAAATAGTTAAAATCTGACTTTATTTTTGTAAAAAATCATATAAATATTTTCTTCCGCGCCCGAATTTTATAATTTTTCATCATATTTTATCCATAGTATAGGTCCAAAAGCATGTTTAAGAATGTTTTAACAAAAATATCCATTTTAAGAATAGGTAAAAGCTGACTTTATTTTTGTAAAAAATCATATAAATATTTGCTTCCGCGCCCGAATTTTATGATTTTTCATCATATTTTAGCTAAAAGAAAACATTGCAACAAGAAAATTGCTATATCAAGTGTGGTGGGTATTCTAGAATCCGGCCATGTAGCTTACAATATTCAACGTATTCATTAAAAGGACACCAAAAAATTAAATGTTTATTATCTGATTGGAACCAAGTTATGGTCACTTTTGCATGTCCAATGCTAAAATTATCCATAGTATAGGTCTAAAAGTATGTCCATAAATGTTTTAACAAAAATAACCATTTCAAAAATAGGTAAAATCTGACTTTATTTTTGAAAAAAATCATATAAATATTTGCTTCCGCGCCCGAATTTTAGGATTTTTCATCATATTTTAACTAAAAGAAAACATTGCAACAAGAAAATTGCTATATCAAGTGTGGTGGGTATTCTAGAATCCAGCCCTTGTTGCTTGCGATATACAACGTATTCATCAAAAATAGGAAAAGTCTGACTTTATTTTTTTAAAAAATCATATAAATATTTGCTTCCGTGCCCGAAATTTATAATTTTTCATCATATTTTATCCATAGTATAGGTCCAAAAGCATGTTTAAGAATGTTTTAAGAAAAATATCCATTTCAAAAATAGGTAAAATATGACTTTATTTTTGTAAAAAATCATATAAATATTTGCTTCCGCGACCGAATTTTATAATTTTTCATTATATATTATCCAAAGTATAGGTCCAAAAGCATGTTTATGAATGTTTTAACAAAAATATCCATTTCAAGAATAGGTAAAATCTGACTTTATTTTTGTAAAAAATCATATAAATATTAGCTTCCGCGCCCGAATTTTATGATTTTTCATCAAATTTAACTAAAAGAAAACATTGCAACAAGAAAATTGCTATTTCAAGTGTGGTAGGTATTCTAGAATCCAGCCCATGCAGCTTACAATATAAAACGTATTCATAAAAATAAGTAAAATCTAACTAATTTATGTAAAAAATCATATAAATATTTGCTTCCGCGACCGAATTTTATAATTTTTCATCATATTTATCCATAGTATAGGTCCAAAAGCATGTTTATGAATGTTGTAACAAAAATATCCATTTCAAAAATAGGTAAAATCTGACTTTATTTTTGTAAAAAATCATATAAATATTTGCTTCCGCGCCCGAAATTTTATAATTTTTCATCATATTTTAGCTGAAAGAGAACATTGCAACAAGAAAATTGCTATTTTAAGTGTGGTGGTATTCCAGAATCCAGCCAATGAAGCTTACAATATGCAACGTATTCATCAAAAATAGGTAAAGTATGACTTTATTTTTGTAAAAAATCATATAAATATTTGCTCCCGCGCCCGAATTTAATAATTTTTCATCATATTTTAGCTAAAAGAAAACATTGCAACAAGAAAATTGCTATTTCAAGTGTGGTAGGTATTCTATAATCCAGCCCATTTAGCTTACAATATACAACGTATTCATCAAAAATAGGTAAAATCTGACTTTATTTTTTTTTTCATATAAATATTTGCTTCCGCGCCCGAATTTTATAATTTTTCATCATATTTTCTGTGATGAGCTGTCATGCTGAGTGGACGTACTTAAGCTTGCTTGCAAATCAGTGCTCTCTATTGTAAAGTGTACAGTGCTAGCCCAGTTTTTTTCTTTTTTTTTTCCTCTTCTTATAAAATGTCGCGAAGAAAGGAAAATAAAAACGATTTAGAAAATACTTCTAAATCCCAACAAGCTTCCATGAGTGAGGAAGATTTAAATAAAATAGTCAACGCCGTTTTAACAAAAATATCCATTTCAAAAATAGGTAAAATCTGACATTATTTTTGTAAAAAATCATATAAATATTTGCTTCTGCGCCCGAATTTTATAATTTTTCATCATATTTTAGCTAAAAGAAAACATTGCAACAAGAAAATTGCTATTTTAAGTGTGGTGGTATTCTAGAATTCAGCCAAAGAAGTTTACAATATGCAACGTATTCATCAAAAATAGGAAAAAATCTGACTTTATTTTTTTAAAAAATCATATAAATATTTGCTTCCGCGCCCGAATTTTATGATTTTTCATCATAATCTAGGTAAAAGAAAACATTGCAACAAGAAAATTGCTATTTCAAGTGTGGTGGTATTCTAGAATCCAGCCAATGAAGCTCACAATATGCAACGTAATCATCAAAAATAGGTAAAATCTGACTTTATTTTTGTTAAAAATCATATAAATATTTGCTTCCGCAACCCAATTTTATAATTTTTCAACATATTTTAGCTAAAAGAAAACATTGCAACAAGAAAATTGCTATTTCAAGTGTGGCAGGTATTCTAGAATCCAGCTAATGTAGCTTACAATATACAAAGTATTCATTAAAAATAGTTAAAATCTGACTTAATTTTTGTAAAAAATCATATAAATATTTGCTTCTGAATTTTATAATTTATCATCATATTTTATCCATAGTATAGGTCCAAAAGAATGTTTATGAATGTTTTAACTAAAATATCCATTTCAAGAATAGGTAAAATCTGATTTTATTTTTGTAAAAAATCATATAAATATTTGTGCCCCCGCCCGAATTTTATGAATTTTCATCATAATCTAGGTAAAAGAAAACATTGCAACAAGAAAATTGCTATTTCAAGTGTGGTATTCATCAAAAATAGGTAAAATCTGACTTAATTTTTGTAAAAAATCATATAAATATTTGCTTTCGCGACCGAATTTTATAATTTTTCATCATATTTTAGCTAAAAGAAAACATTGCAACAAGAAAATTGCTATTTCAAGTGTGGTAGGTATTTTAGAATCCAGCCCATGTAGCTTACAGAATACAACGTATTCATTAAAAATAGGTAAAATCTGACTTTATTTTTGTAAAAAATCATATAAATATTTGCTTCCGCGCCCGAATTTTATAATTTTTCATCATATTTATCCATAGTGTAGGTCCAAAAGCATGTTTATGAATGTTTTAACAAAAATATCCATTTCAAAAATAGGTAAAATCTGACTTTATTTTTGTAAAAAATCATATAAATATTTGCTTCCGCGCCTGAATTTTATGATTTTTCATCATATTTTAGCTAAAAAAAAACATTGCTACAAGAAAAATTGCTATTTCAAGTGTGGTAGGTATTCTAGAATCCAGCCCATGTAGCTTACAATATACAACGTATTCATCAAAAATAGGTAAAATCTGACTTTATTTTTCTAAAAAATCATATAAATATTTGCTTCCGCGCTCGAATTTTATAATTTTTCATCCTATTTTATCCATAGAATAGGTCCAAAAGCATGTTTATGAATGTTTTAACAAAAATATCCATTTCAAGAATATGTAAAATCTGACTTTATTTTTGTAAAAAATCATATAAATATTTGCTTCCGCGCCCGAATTTTATAATTTGTCATCATATTTTATCCATAGTATAGCTCCAAAAGTATGTTTATGAATGTTTTAACAAAAATATCCATTTCAAGTATAGTTAAAATCTGACTTAATTTTTGTAAAAAATCATATAAATACTTGCTTCTGCGCCCGAATTTTATGATTTTTCATCATAATTTAGGTAAAAGAAAACATTGCAACAAGAAAATTGCTTTTTCAAGTGTGGTAGGTATTCAAAAATCCAGCAAATAAAGCTTACAATATACAAAGTATTCATTAAAAATAGGTAAAAATCTGACTTTATCTTTGTAAAAAATCATATAAATATTTGCTTCCGCGCCCGAATTTTATAATTTTTCATCATATTTTATCTATACTATAGGTCCAAAAGCATGTTTATGAATGTTTTAACAAAAATATCCATTTCAAAAATAGGTAAAATCTGACTTTATTTTTGTAAAAAATCATATAAATATTTGCTCCCGCGCCCGAATTTTATAATTTTTCATCATATTTTAGCTAAAAGAAAACATTGCAACAAGAAAATTGCTATTTCAAGTGTGGTAGGTATTCTAGAATCCAGCCAATGAAGCTTACAATATACAACGTATACATTAAAAATAGGTAAAATCTGACTTTATTTTTGTAAAAAGTCATATAAATATTTGCTTCCGCGCCCGAATTTTATAATTTTTTATCATATTTTATCCATAGTATACGTACAAAATCATGTTTATGAATGTTTTAACAAAAATATCCATTAAAAAAATAGCTAAAATCTGACTTTATTTTTGTAAAAAATCATATAAATATTTGCTTTCGCGCCCGAATTTTATGATTTTTCATCATATTTTAGCTAAAAGAAAAACATTGCTACAAGAAAATTGCTATTTCAATTGTGGTAGGTATTCTAGAATCCAGCCCATGTAGCTTACAATATACAACGTATTCATGAAAAATAGGTAAAGTCTGACTTAATTTTTGTAAAAATTTAAATAAATATTTGCTTCCGCGCCCGAATATTATAAATTTTCATCATATTTTATCCATAGCATAGGTCCAAAAGCATGTTTATGAATGTTTTAATAAAAATGTTCATGTCTAGAATAGGTAAAATCTGACTTCATTTTTGTAAAAAACCATATAAATATTTGTTTCCGCGCCCGAATTTTATGATTTTTCATCATAATCTAGGTAAAAGAAAACATTGCAACAAGAAAATTGCTATTTCAAGTGTGGTAGGTATTCTTGAATCCAGCCAATGAAGCTTACAATATATAAAGTATTCATCAAAAATAGGTAAAATCTGACTTAATTTTATGTAAAAAAATATATAAATATTTGCTTTCGCGCCCGAATTTTATAATTGTTTAATATATTTTATTTATAGTATAGGTCCAAAAGCATGTTTATGAATGTTGTAACAAAAATATCCATTTCAAAAATAGGTAAAATCTGACTTTATTTTTGTAAAAAATCATATAAATATTTGCTTCCGCGCCCGAATTTTATAATTTTTCATCATATTTTAGCTAAAAGAAAACATTGCAACAAGAAAATTGCTATTTTAAGTGTGGTGGTATTCTAGAATCCAGCCAATGAAGCTTACAATATGCAACGTATTCATCAAAAATAGGTAAAGTCTGACTTTATATTTGTAAAAAATCATATAAATATTTGCTCCCGCGCCCGAATTTTATAATTATTCATCATATTTTAGCTAAAAGAAAACATTGCAACAAGAAAATTGCTATTTCAATTGTGGTAGTTATTCTAGAATCCAGCCCATGTAGCTTACAATATACAACGTACTCATCAAAAATAGGTAAAATCTGACTTTATTTTTGTAAAAAATCATATAAATATTTGCTTCCGCGCTCGAATTTTATAATTTTTCATCCTATTTTATCCATAGAATAGGTCCAAAAGCATGTTTATGAATGTTTTAACAAAAATATCCATTTCAAGAATATGTAAAATCTGACATTATTTTTGTAAAAAATCATATAAATATTTGCTTCCGCGCCCGAATTTTATGATTTTTCATCATAATTTAGGTAAAAGAAAACATTGCAACAAGAAAATTGCTATTTCAAGTGTGGTAGGTATTCTAGAATCCAGCCAATGAAGCTTACAATATACAACGTATTCATCAAAGATATGTAAAATCTGACTTAATTTTTGTAAAAAATTATATAAATATTTGCTTCCGCGACGAAATTTTATAATTTTTCATTATATTTTTGCTAAAAGAAAACATTGCAACAAAAAAATTGCTATTTCAAGTGTGGTAGGTATTCTAGAATCCAGCCAATGTAGCTTACAATATACATCGTGTCCATCAAAAATAGGTAAAATCTGTCTTTATTTTTGTAAAAAATCATAAATATTTGCTTCCTCGCCCGAATTTTATAATTTTTCATCATATTTTATCCATAGTATGGGTCCAAAAGCATGTTTATGAATGTTTTAACAAAAATATCCATTTCAAGAATAGGTAAAATCTGACTTTATTTATGTAAAAAATCATATAAATATTTGCTTCCGCGCCCGAATTTTATTATTTTTCATCATATTTTAGCTGAAAGAAAACATTGCTACAAGAAAATTGCTATTTCAATTGTGGTGGGTATTCTAGAATCCAGCCCATGTAGCTTACAATATACAACGTATTCATCAAAAATATGTAAAATCTGACTTTATTTTTGAAAAAAATCATATAATTATTTGCTTCCGCGCCCGAATTTTATGATTTTTCATCATAATCTAGGTAAAAGAAAACATTGCAACAAGAAAATTGCTATTTCAAGTGTGGTAGGTATTCTAGAATCCAGCCAATGAAGCTTACAATATACAACGTATTCATCAAAAATAATTAAAGTCTGACTTAATATTATGTAAAAAATTATATAAATATTTGCTTCCGCGCCCGAATTTTATAATTTTTTATTATATTTAATCCATAGTATAGGTCCAAAAGCATGTTTATGAATGTTGTAACAAAAATATCCATTTCAAAAATAGGTAAAATATGACTTTATTTTTGTAAAAAATCATATAAATATTTGCTTCCGCGCCCGAATTTTATGATTTTCCATCATAATCTATGTAAAAGAAAACATTGCAACAAGAAAATTGCTATTTCAAGTGTGGTGGTATTCTAGAATCCAGCCAATGAAGCTCACAATATGCAACGTAATCATCAAAAATAGGCAAAATCTGACTTTATTTTTGTTAAAAATCATATAAATATTTGCTTCCGCAACCCAATTTTATAATTTTTCATCATATTTTAGCTAAAAGAAAACATTGCAATAAGAAAATTGCTATTTCAAGTGTGGTAGGTATTCTAGAATCCAGCCCATGTAGCTTACAATATACAAAGTATTAATTAAAAATAGGTAAAATCTGTTTTTATTTTTGTAAAAAATTATATAAATATTTGCTTCTGAATTTTATAATTTTTCATCATATTTTATCCATAGTATAGGTCCAAAAGAATGTTTATGAATGTTTTAACTAAAATATCCATTTCAAGAATAGGTAAAATCTGACTTTATTATTGTAAAAAATCATATAAATATTTGCTTTCGCGACCAAATTTTATAATTTTCATCATATTTTAGCTAAAAGAAAACATTGCAACAAGAAAATTGCTATTTCAAGTGTGGTAGGTATTCTAGAATCTAGCCCATGTAGCTTACAGAATACAACGTATTCATTAAAAATAGGTAAAATCTGACTTTATTTTTGTAAAAAATCATATAAATATTTGCTTCCGCGCCCGAATTTTATAATTTTTCATCATGTATTATCCATAGTATAGGTCCAAAAGCATGTTTATGAATGATTTAACAAAAATATCCATTTCAAGAATAGGTAAAATCTGATATTATTTTTGTAAAAAATCATATAAATATTTGCTTCCGCGCTCGAATTTTATGATTTTTCTTCATAATTTACGTAAAAGAAAACATTGCAACAAGAAAATTGCTATTTCGTGTGGTAAGTATTCTAGAATCTAGCCAATGAAGCTTACAATATACAACGTATTCATCAAAAATAGGTAAAATCTGACTTAATTTTTATAAAAAATTATATAAATATTTGCTTCCGCGCCCGAATTTTATAATTTTTCATCATATTTTATCCATACTATAGGTCCAAAAGCATGTTTATGAATGTTTTAACAAAAATATCCATTTAAAAAATAGGTAAAGTCTGACTTTATTTTTGTATAAAATCATATAAATATTTGCTTCCGCGCCCGAATTTTATGATTTTTCATCATATTTTAGCTAAAAGAAAACATTGCTACAAGAAAAATTGCTATTTTAATTGTGGTAGGTATTCTAGAATCCAGCCCATGCAGCTTACAATATACAACGTATTCATAAAAAATAGGTAAAATCTGCCTTTATTTTTGTAAAAAATCATATAAATATTTGCTTCCGCGCCCGAATTTTATATTTTTTCATCATATTTTATCCATAGTATAGCTCCAAAAGCTTGTTTATGAATGTTTTAAAAAAAATATCCATTTCAAGAATAGGTAAAATCTGACTTAATTTTTGTAAAAAATCATATAAATATTTGCTTCCGCGCCCGAATTTTATGATTTTTCATCATAATTTAGGTAAAAGAAAACATTGCAACAAGAAAATTGCTATTTCAAGTGTGGTAGGTATTCAAGAATCCAGCCAATGAAGCTTACAATATACAACGTATTCATCAAAAATAGGTAAAATCTGACTTAATTTTTGTAAAAAATTATATAAATATTTGCTTCCGCGCCCGAATTTTATAATTTTTTAATATATTTTATCCATAGTATAGGTCCAAAAGTATGTTTATGAATGTTTTAACAAAAATATCCATTTCAAAAATAGGTAAAATCTGACATTATTTTTGTAAAAAATCATATAAATATTTGCTTCCGCGCTCGAATTTTATAATTTTTTATCATATTTTAGCTAAACGAAAACATTGCAACAAGAGAATTGCTATTTCAAGTGTGGTGGTATTCTAGAATCCAGCCAATGAAGCTTACAATATGCAACGTATTCATCAAAAATAGGTAAAATCTGACTTACTTTTTGTAAAAAATTATATAAATATTTGCTTCCGCGCCCGAATTTTATAATTTTTTATCATATTTTAGCTAAAAGAAAACATTGCAACAAGAAAATTGCTATTTCAAGTGTGGTAGGTATCCAGTCCATGTAGCTTACAATATACAACGTATTCATTAAAAATAGGTAAAATCTGACTTACTTTTTGTAAAAAATTATATAAATATTTGCTTCTGCGCCCGAATTTTATAATTTTTATCATATTTTATCCATAGTATAGGTCCAAAAGCATGTTTATGAATGTTTTAACAAAAATATCTATTTCAAAAATAGGTAAAATCTGACTTTATTTTTGTAATAAATCATATAAATATTTGCTTCCGAGCCCGAATTTTATGATTTTTTATCATAATTTAGGTAAAAGAAAACATTGCAACAAGAAAGTTGCTATTTCAAGTGTGGTAGGTATTCTAGAATCCAGCCAATGAAGCTTACAATATACAACGTATTCATCAAAAATAGGTAAAATCTGACTTAATTTTTGTAAAAAATTATTTAAATATTTGCTTCCGCGCCCAAATTTTATAATTTTTCATTATATTTTATCCATAGTATAGGTCCAAAAGCATGTTTATAATTGTTTTAAACAAAAATTTCCATTTCAAAAATAGGTAAAAATCTGACTTTATTTTTGTAAAAAATCATATAAATATTTGCTTCCGCGCCCGAATTTTATAATTTTTCATCATATTTTAGCTAAAAGAAAACATTGCAACAAGAAAATTGCTATTTCAAGTGTGGTGGTATTCTAGAATCCAGCCAATGAAGCTTACAATAGACAACGTATTCATCAAAAATAGGTAAAATCTGACTTTATTTTGTAAAAAATCATATAAATATTTGCTTGCGCGACTGAATTTTATAAATTTTCATCATATTTTAGCTAAAAGAAAACACTGCAACAAGATAAATTGCTATTTCAAGTGTGGTGGTATTCTAAAATCCAGCCAATGAAGCTTACAATATGCAATGTATTCATCAAAAATATGTAAAATCTGACTTTATTTTTGTAAAAAATCATATGAATATTTGCTTCCGCGACCGAATTTTATAATTTTTCATCATATTTTAGCTAAAAGAAAACACTGCAACAAGATAATTGCTATTTCAAGTGTGGTGGTATTCTAAAATCCAGCCAATGAAGCTTACAATACGCAATGTATTCATCAAAAATATGTAAAATCTGACTTTATTTTTGTAAAAAATCATATGAATATTTGCTTCCGCGACCGAATTTTATAATTTTTCATCATATTTTAGCTAAAAGAACACATTGCAACAAGAAAATTGCTATTTCAAGTGTGGTAGGTATTCTAGAATCCAGCCCATGTAACTTACAATATACAACGTATTCATTAAAAATAGGTAAAATCTGACTTTATTTTTGTAAAAAATCATATAAATATTTGCTTCCGCGCCCGAATTTTATGATTTTTCATCATATTTTAGCTAAGAGAAAACATTGCTACAAGAAAATTGTTATTTCAATTGTGGTAGGTATTCTAGAATCCAGCCCATGTAGCTTACAATATACAACGTATTCGTCAAAAATAGGTAAAATCTGACTTTATTTTTGTAAAAAATCATATAAATATTTGCTTCCGCGCCGGAATTTTTATAATTTTTCATCATATTTTATCCATAGTATGGGTCCAAAAGCATGTTTATGAATGTTTTAACAAAAATATCCATTTCAAGAATAGGTAAAATCTTACTACATTTTTGTGAAAAATCATATAAATATTTGCTTCCGCGCCCGTAATTTTATGATTTTTCATCATAATTTAGGTAAAAGAAAACATTGCAACAAGAAAATTGCTATTTTAAGTGTGGTCGGTATTCTAGAATCCAGCCAATGAAGCCTACAATATAAACGTATTCATCAAAAATAGGTAAATTCTGACTTTATTTTTGTAAAAAATCATATAAATATTTGCTTGCGCGACTGAATTTTATAAATTTTCATCATATTTTAGCTAAAAGAAAACACTGCAACAAGATAATTGCTATTTCAAGTGTGGTGGTATTCTAAAATCCAGCCAATGAAGCTTACAAAATGCAATGTATTCATCAAAAATATGTAAAATCTGACTTTATTTTTGTAAAAAATCATATGAATATTTGCTTCCGCGACCGAATTTTATAATTTTTCATCATATTTTAGCTAAAAGAAAACACTGCAACAAGATAATTGCTATTTCAAGTGTGGTGGTATTCTAAAATCCAGCCAATGAAGCTTACAATACGCAATGTATTCATCAAAAATATGTAAAATCTGACATTATTTTTGTAAAAAATCATATGAATATTTGCTTCCGCGACCGAATTTTATAATTTTTCATCATATTTTAGCTAAAAGAACACATTGCAACAAGAAAATTGCTATTTCAAGTGTGGTAGGTATTCTAGAATCCAGCCCATGTAACTTACAATATACAACGTATTCATTAAAAATAGGTAAAATCTGACTTTATTTTTGTAAAAAATCATATAAATATTTGCTTCCGCGCCCCGAATTTTAAGATTTTTCATCATATTTTAGCTAAGAGAAAACATTGCTACAAGAAAATTGTTATTTCAATTGTGGTAGGTATTCTAGAATCCAGCCCATGTAGCTTACAATATACAACGTATTCGTCAAAAATAGGTAAAATCTGACTTTATTTTTGTAAAAATCATATAAATATTTGCTTCCGCGCCGGAATTTTATAATTTTTCATCATATTTTATCCATAGTATGGGTCCAAAAGCATGTTTATGAATGTTTTAACAAAAATATCCATTTCAAGAATAGGTAAAATCTGACTTTATTTTTGTGAAAAATCATATAAATATTTGCTTCCGCGCCCGTATTTTATGATTTTTCATCATAATTTAAGTAAAAGAAAACATTGCAACAAGAAAATTGCTATTTCAAGTGTGGTCGGTATTCTAGAATCCAGCCAATGAAGCCTACAATATAAACGTATTCATCAAAAATAGGTAAATTCTGACTTTATTTTTGTAAAAATCATATAAATATTTGCTTCCGCGCCCAAATTTTATGATTTTCGATCATATTTTAGCTAAAGAAAAACTGCTTCAAGAAAATTGCTATTTCAATTGTGGTAGGTATTCTAGAATCCAGCCCATGTAGCTTAAAATATACAACGTATTTATCAAAAATAGGTAAAGTCTGACTTCATTTTTGTAAAAAATAATATAAATATTTGCTTCCGCGCCCGAATTTTATAATTTTCCATCATATTTTATCCATAGTATGGGTCCAAAAGCATGTATATGAATGTTTTAACAAAAATATCCATTTCAAGTATAGGTAAAATCTGACTTTATTTTTGTAAAAAATCATAAATATTTGCTTCCGCGCCTGAATTTTATGATTTTCTATCATAATTTAGGTAAAAGAAAACATTGCAACAAGAAAATTGCTATTTCAAGTGTGGTAGCTATTCTAGAGTCCAGCGAATGAAGCTTACAATATACAACGTATTCATCAAAAATAGGTAAAATCTGACTTAATTTTTGTAAAAAATTATATAAATATTTGCTTCCGCGCCCGAATTTTATAATTTTTCTTTATAATTTTATCCATAGTATAGGTCCAAAAGCATGTTTATGAATGTTTTATCAAAAATATCCATTTCAAAAATAGGTAAAATCTGACGTTATTTTTCTAAAAAATCATATATATATATTTGCTTCCGCGCCCGAATTTTATAATTTTTCATCATATTTTAGCTAAAAGAAAACATTGCTACATGAAAATTGCTACTTCAATTGTGGTAGGTATTCTAGAATCCAACCCATGTAGCTTACAATATACAACATATTCATCAAAAATAGGTAGTCTGACTTTATTTTTGTAAAAAGTCATGTAAATATTTGCTTCCGCGCCCGAATTTTATGATTTTTTCATCATAATTTAACTAAAAGAAAACATTGCTACAAGAAAATTGATATTTCAATTGTGGTAGGTATTCTAGAATCCAGCCCATGTAACTTACAATATACAACGTATTCATTAAAAATAGTTAAAATCTGACTTTATTTTTCTAAAAAATCATATAAATATTTGCTTCCACGTCCGAATTTTATAATTTTTCATCAAATTTTATCCATAGTGTACGTCCAAAAGTATGTTTATGAATGTTTTAAACAAAAATATCCATTTTAGAATAGGTAAAATCTGACTTTATTTTTGTAAAGAAACATAAATATTTGCTCCCGCGACCGAATTTTATAATTTTTCATCAAATTTTAGCTAAAAAAAACATTGCAAAAAGAAAATTGCTATTTCAAGTGTGGTATGTATTCTAAAATCCAGCCCATGTAGCTTACAATATACATCGTATTCATTAGAAGTAGGTAAAATCCGACTATATTTTTGTATAAAATCATATAAATATTTGTTTCCGCGCCCGAATTTTATAATTTTTCATCATATTTTATCCATAGTATAGGTCTAAAAGCATGTTTATGAATGTTATAACAAAATTATCCATTTCAAAAATAGATAAAATCTGACTTTATTTTTGTAAAAAATCATAAAAATATTTGCTTCCGCGCCCAAATTTTATGATTTTTCATCATATTTTAGCTAAAAGAAAACATTTCTACAAGAAAATTGCTATTTCAATTGTGGTAGGTATTCTACAATCCAGCCCTTGTTGCTTACAATATACAACGTATTCATCAAAAATAGGTAAAATCTGACTTAATTTTTGTAAAAAAATATATAAATATTTGCTTCCGCGCCCGAATTTTATAATTTTTCATTATATTTTATCCATAGTATAGGTCCAAAAGCATGTTTATGAATGTTTTAACAAAAATATCCATTTCAAATATAGGTAAAATCTGACTTTATTTTTGTAAAACATCATATAAATATTTGCTTCCACGCCAGAATTTTATAATTTTTCATCATATTTTAGCTAAAAGAAAACATTGCAACAAAAAAATTGCTATTTCAATTGTGGTGGTATTCTAGAATCCAGCCAATGAAGCTTCCAATATGCAACGTATTCATCATAAATAGGTAAAATCTGACTTTATTTTTGTAAAAAATTATATAAATATTTGCTTCCGCGACCGAATGTTATAATTTTTTATCATATTTTAGCTAAAAGAAAACATTGCAACAAGAAAATTGCTCTTTCAAGTGTGGTAGGTATTCTAGAATCCAGCCTATGTAGCATACAATATACAATGTATTCATTAAAAATAGGTAAAATCTGACTTTATTTATGTAAAAAATCATATAAATATTTGCTTCCGCGTCCGAATTTTATAATTTTTCATCATATTTTATCCATGGTATACGTCCAAAAGTATGTTTATGAATGTTTTAACAAAAATATCCATTTCAAAAATTGGTAAAATCTGACTTTATTTTTGTAAAAAATCATATAAATATTTGCTTCCGCGCCCAAATTTTATGATTTTCGATCATATTTTATCTAAAAGAAAACTGCTTAAAGAAAATTGCTATTTCAATTGTGGTAGGTATTCTAGAATCCAGCCCATGTAGCTTAAAATATACAACGTATTTATCAAAAATAGGTAAAGTCTGACTTCATTTTTGTAAAAAATAATATAAATATTTGCTTCCGCGCCCGAATTTTATAATTTTCCATCATATTTTATCCATAGTATGGGTCCAAAAGCATGTATATGAATGTTTTAACAAAAATATCCATTTCAAGTATAGGTAAAATCTGACTTTATTTTTGTAAAAAATCATAAATATTTGCTTCCGCGCCTGAATTTTATGATTTTCTATCATAATTTAGGTAAAAGAAAACATTGCAACAAGAAAATTGCTATTTCAAGTGTGGTAGCTATTCTAGAGTCCAGCGAATGAAGCTTACAATATACAACGTATTCATCAAAAATAGGTAAAATCTGACTTAATTTTTGTAAAAAATTATATAAATATTTGCTTCCGCGCCCGAATTTTATAATTTTTCTTTATATTTTATCCATAGTATAGGTCCAAAAGCATGTTTATGAATGTTTTATCAAAAATATCCATTTCAAAAATAGGTAAAATCTGACGTTATTTTTCTAAAAAATCATATATATATATTTGCTTCCGCGCCCGAATTTTATAATTTTTCATCATATTTTAGCTAAAAGAAAACATTGCTACATGAAAATTGCTACTTCAATTGTGGTAGGTATTCTAGAATCCAACCCATGTAGCTTACAATATACAACATATTCATCAAAAATAGGTAGTCTGACTTTATTTTTGTAAAAAGTCATGTAAATATTTGCTTCCGCGCCCGAATTTTATAATTTTTCATCATATTTTATGCCTAGTATGGGTCCAAAAGCATGTTTATGAATGTTTTAACAAAAATATCCATTTCAAGAATAGGTAAAATCTGACTTTATTTTTGTAAAAAATCATATAAATATTTGCTTCCGCGCCTGAATTTTATGATTTTTCTTCATAATTTAGGTAAAAGAAAACATTGCAACAAGAAAATTGCTATTTCAAGTGTGGTAGGTATTCTAGAATCCAGCCAATGAAGCTTACAATAGACAACGTATTCATCAAAAATAGGTAAAATCTGACTTAATTTTTGTAAGAAATTATATAAATATTTGCTTCCGCGCACGAATTTTATAATTTTCATTATATTTTATCCATAGTATATGTCCAAAAGCATGTTTATGAATGTTATAACAAAAATATCCATTTGAAAAATAGGTAAAATCTGACTTTATTTTTGTAAAACATCATATAAATATTTGCTTCCGCGCTCGAATTTTATAATTTTTCATCATATTTTAGCTAAAAGAAAACATTGCAACAAGAAAATTGCTATTTCAAATGTGGTGGTATTCTAGAATCCAGCCAATGAAGCTTCCAATATGCAACGTATTCATCAAAAATAGGTAAAATCTGACTTTATTTTTGTAAAAAATTAAATAAATATTTGCTTCCGCGACCGAATTTTATAATTTTTCATCATATTTTAGCTAAAAGAATACATTGCAACAAGAAAATTGCTATTTCAAGTGTGGTAGGTATTCTAGAATCCAGCGAATGAAGCTTACAATATACAACGTATTCATCAAAAATAGGTAAAATCTGACTTAATTTTTGTAAAAAATTATATAAATATTTGCTTCCGCGCCCGAATTTTATAATTTTTCATTATAATTTATCCATAGTATAGATCCAAAAGCATGTTTATGAATGTTTTATCAAAAATATCCATTTCAAAAATAGGTAATATCTGACGTTATTTTTCTAAAAAATCATATATATATATTTGCTTCCGCGCCCGAATTTTATAATTTTTCATCATATTTTAGCTAAAAGAAAACATTGCAACATGAAAATTGCTATTTCAAGTGTGGTGGTATTCTAGAATCCAGCCCAGTTAGCTTACAATATACAACGTATTCATCAAATATAGGTAAAATCTGGCTTAATTTTTGTAAAAAATCATATAAATATTTGCTTCCGCGCCCGAATTTTATAATTTTTTAATCATATTTTATCCATAGTATAGGTCCAAAAGCATGTTTATGAATGTTTTAACAATAATATCCATTTCAAGAATAGGTAAAATCTGACTGTATTTTTGTAAAAATTCTTACAAATATTTGCTTCCGCGCCCAAATTTTATGAATTTTCATCATAATTTAGGTAAAAGAAAACATTACAACAAGAAAATTGCTATTTCAGGTGTGGTATGTATTCTAGAATCCAGCCAATGAAGCTTACAATATACAACGTATTCATCAAAAATAGGTAAAATCTTACTTAATTTTTGTAAAAAATTATATAAATATTTGCTTCCGCGCATGAATTTTATAATTTTTCATTATATTTTATCCATAGTATAGGTCCAAAAGCATGTTTATGAATGTTTTAACAAAAATATCCATTTCAAAAATAGGTAAAATCTGACTTTATTTTTTTTAAAAATCATATAAATATTTTCTTCCGCGCCCAAATTTTATTATTTTTCATCATATTTTATCCATAGTATAAGTCCAAAAGCATGTTTATGAATGTTTTAACAAAAATATCCATTTCAAAAATAGGTAAAGTCTGACTTTATTTTTGTAAAAAAACATATAAATATTTGCTTCTGTGCCCGAATTTTATGATTTTTCATCATATTATAGCTAAAAGAAAACATTGCTACAAGAAAATTGCTATTTCAATTGTGGTAGGTATTCTAGAATCCAGCCCATGTAGCTTGCATTATACAACGTATTCATTAAAAATAGGTAAAATCTGACTTTATTTTTCTAAAAAATCATAGAAATATTTGCTTCCACGTCCGAATTTTATAATTTTTCATCAAATTTTATCCATAGTGTACGTCCAAAAGTATGTTTATGAATGTTTTAACGAAAATATCCATTTCAAAAATAGGTAAAATCTTACTTTATTTTTGTAAAAAATCATATCAATATTTGCTTCCGCACCCGAATTTTAAGATTTTTCATCATATTTTAGCTAAAAGAAAACATTACTACAAGAAAATTGCTACTTCAATTGTGGTAGTTATTCTAGAATCCAACCCATGTAGCTTACAATAAACAACGTATTCATCAAAAATAGGTAGTCTGACTTTATTTTTGTAAAAAGTCATATAAATATATGCTTCCGCGCCCGAATTTTATGATTTTTCATCATAATTTACGTAAAAGAAAACATTGCAACAATAAAATTGCTATTTCAAGTGTGGTAGGTATTCTAGAATCCAACCAATGAAGCTTACAATATACAACGTATTCATCAAAAATAGTTAAAATCTGACTTTTTTTTTAAAAAAAATCATATAAATATTTGTTTGTGCGCCCGAATTTTATAATTTTTCATCATATTTTATCCGCAGTATAGGTCCAAAAGCATGTTTATGAACGTTTTAACAAAAATATCCATTTCAAAAATATGTTAAATCTGACTTTATTTTTGTAAAAAATCATATAAATATTTGCTTCCGCGCCCGAATTTTATGATTTTTCATCATAATTTAGCTAAAAGAAAACATTGCAACAAGAAAATTGCTATTTCAAGTGTGTTAGGTATTCTAGAATCCAGCCCATGTAACTTACAATATACAACGTATTCATCAAAAATAGGTAAAATCTGACTTTATTTTTGTAAAAAATCATATAAATATTTGCTTCCACGCCCGGATTTTATGATTTTTCATCATAGTTTAGGTAAAACAAAACATTGCAACAAGAAAATTGCTATTTCAAGTGTGGTAGGTATTCTAGAATCCTGCCAATGAAGCTTACAATATACAACGTATTCATCAAAAATAGGTAAAATCTGACTTTATTTTTGTAAAAAATTATATAAATATTTGCTTCCGCGCTCGAATTTTATAATTTTTCATCATATTTTATCCATAGTATAGGTCCAAAATCATGTTTATGAACGTTTTAACAAAAATATCCATTTCAGAAATATGTAAAATCTGACTTTATTTTTGTAAAAAATCATATAAATATTTGCTTCCGAGCCCGAATTTTTTGATTTTTTATCATATTTTTGCTAAAAGAAAACATAGCAACAAGAAAATTGCTATTTCAAGTGTGTTAGGCATTCTAGAATCCAGCCCATGTAGCTTACAATATACAACGTATTCATCAAAAATAAGTAAAATCTGACTTTTTTTTTGTAAAAAATCATATAAATATTTGTTTGCGCGCCCGAATTTTATAATTTTTCATCATATTTTATCCGCAGTATAGGTCCAAAAGCATGTTTATGAACATTTTAACAAAATTATCCATTTCAAAAATATGTAAAATCTGATTTTATTTTTGTAAAAAATCATATAAATATCTGCTTCCGCGCCCGAATTTTATGATTTTTCATCATAATTTACGTAAAAGAAAACATTGCAACAAAAAAATTGCTATTTCAAGTGTGGTAGGTATTCTAGAATCCAGCCCATGTAGCTTACAATATACAACGTATTCATCAAAAATAGGAAAATCTGACTTTTTTTTTGTAAAAAATCATATAAATATTTGTTTGCGCGCCTGAATTTTATAATTTTTCATCATATTTTATCCGCAGTATAGGTCCAAAAGCATGTTTATGAATGTTTTAACAAAAATATCCATTTCAAGAATAGGAAAAATCTGACTTTATTTTTGTAAAAAATCATATAAATATTTGCTTCCGCGCCCGAATTTTATGATTTTTCATCATAATTTAGCTAGCTAAAAGAAAACATTGCAACAAGAAAATTGCTATTTCAAGTGTGTTAGGTATTCTCGAATCCAGCCCATGTAGCTTACAATATACAACGTATTCATCAAAAATAGGTAAAATCTGACTTTTTTTTTGTAAAAAATCATATAAATATTTGTTTGCGCGCCCGAATTTTATAATTTGTCATCATATTTTATCCGAAGTATAGGTCCAAAAGCACGGTTATGAATGTTTTAACATAAATATCCTTTTCAAGATTGTTGTTATTATTATTTTGGAGCACTTTGTTCTAAATTGTGCTACAAAGTGCATCATACTTCAAATTTTAGTGTGATTACGTGTAATAGGTGCCGTGATAAGTGTTATATGTTTTTGTTCCGGTTTTATTGCTCCATTTTTGTGAAAACTAAATCTATTAATCGGAATAATTAAAAAACACTGTGAATACTTAGGTTAAAAGAAACATGCTGCTGGGCTAACGTGGTGCGCGGGTGCTTTAAATGAGTGGGCTAAACCATAGTGCAATGAAAACTTGAAAGAGACTTTGCAGACAACTCAAATTTAAAATAAATACAATTGGATAAACATTGTGAACACTAAGGTTAAGAAACTTGCTGCTTGGCTAACGTGGTGCGCGAAATTTTAGACAGGCATTACAACGCAAGCGTGACGCGTTCTCCAGTGCCGTAGAAATCCCAGTGGCGTAGTTAATTTTTAATTTTAATTATTTCTTTTCATTTATTTAATTTAATTGAGGGGAATGAATAAAAGACAAAGGGGAAGTGAAGACACAGAGTACATGAAAGTTTTTAATAAAAGCAAAAAAGTTTTAAGATCACCAGAACATAAGAACAAAGTAAAAGAAACGGAAAATATTGCTGAAAATAAAAAAATTGTGGGAGAAGCTGAAGAGCAAGAACATAAAATGGATGATCTAATGGATATGATGAGAGAAATGATGAGAAAGATGGATAAAAATATGGAAAATATGGAAGAACTAAAAAAAGAGGTTAGAGATATAAAAACGGAGATGCAAAAGAAAGAAATAAAATGGGAAAATGAAAGGAAAGATTTATTAAATCGAATAGCGATATTAGAGAACAAAGCAGAGACAGAAGAAAAACAAAAGAAGAAAAACAATTTAATCATAAAAGGAGTAAACTGTGGACAAAAACCAGATGAACAAATAATAAAAATATTCAAAGAGAAATTAGGTATTGACTTAAAATAACATCTTAATAACATGTATACACGTAACAAGGGAAATAAAAATGAACTGGTAGTAAAAGAGATGCTAAACTGGGAAGTAAAACAAAATATATTGATGGCGAAACATAAGCTAAGAGATGCCAGAATATACATAGATAATGATTTAACGTGGGAAGAAAGGAAAATACAGAGGGAAATTAGAAGCATCGCAAAAGTAGAAAGGGAAAAAGGAAAAAAGGTGAAAATCGGCTACCAAAAGATAATTATAAACGAAGAAATGTACATATGGGATAAACAGGAAAACGGAGTCGTAATCAAGGAAACAACAAAGACAGAAAATTCAAAAAACGAATAAGTGAAATGGAGGTAAAACGAACCTCTGAAAGTAAAATAATTAGAAATAAGTCTGGGAAACATTTTCGGGAAACAAAAAATAGAAATAAGAGATTTGATTTAAGGGTTAGTACTTGGAATGTTAGAACTATGTTAAGACCAGGGAAAATGCATGAAATTGGATTAGAATTAGCAAGGTATAAGATAAATGTAGCGGCGCTTCAAGAAACTAGATGGAGTGGGAATGGGACTATTGAAAAAGATAACTTCACGCTACTATATTCTGGGGATGAAAAGCAAGGGCAACACGGGGTCGCATTTATAGTATTAGGAAATTTGAGAGAAAAAATAATAGAATTCAGACCGATAAATGAAAGAATGGCATACATAAGAATAAAAACATCACCGCTTAAACTATCGCTACTAAATGTTTACGCACCGACTGAAAATGCAAGCACTGAAGACAAAGATAAATTTTACGATATATTAGAAAATGAAATTGAGAAGATACCAAAAGAAGATACACTAGTAGTGTTAGGGGATCTAAATGCGCAAATAGGCAAGGAAGGCTACATCCAACAAGTAGCAGGAAAGTACACAATACATGAAAAAACTAACAATAATGGACAAAGGCTTTGTAGATTAGCGACAAGAACAAATATGATAATTAGTAGTACCAAACACAAACACAAGAAGTTACATAAAATAACATGGACAGCACCGAACCAGGAAATACAAACACAAATCGATCATATACTAATATCAAAAAGGAAACAATCATCCATTACTGATGTAAGAACGTATAGAGGGGCGTGTGCCGACTCCGATCACTTCATGGTTACTGCAACTTTAAAACAAAAAATAAAAATACATGGCAGAAATAAGTACAAAGTAGATAAATGGTGTGTTGAAAATTTCAATAACGAAATTATAAGAGAACAATATGTAGAAGAGATGGAATATCAACTACAAAGACATAATAATAAGGAAAATAGCGTAGAGATTAAGTGGACCAACGTAAAAGATTGTATTAATAAAACCGCAAAAAAATGTATAAATAATGAAAGAAGAAAAAATAAAAAGGATTGGTTTAACATAGAATGTTATGAAATAGTAAAAGAGAAAAACTTAGCCAGGCTTAAATGGATCCAGACAAACAAAACTACAGATAGAGAGAAATACGAGGAAATTAGAAAACTATGTAACAAGACCATAAGAAAAACAAAGAGAGAGTGGATAGACAGAAAAATGGAAGAGATTTAAAACGACAGGAAGAACAGAAACTCTAAACAATTTTATCAAAAAATAAATGAACAAAACGGAACTTATAAAAATAAAGCTAATGGTATAAAAGATAAAAATGGAAGAATAACAGAAAATGAACAACAGTACAAACAAGTGTGGATGGAATATTTTAAAACTATATTATCAGACCCAACACAAGAGGAAAAAATAAGAGATGAAAGTGAATCAGATGAAGATGCAACAGAAGAACCAACACTAGAAGAGGTCAAAGAAATAATAAAAAACTGTCGCAATGGAAAGTCTCCAGGGAAAGATGGAATTAATATAGAATTAATAAAGTATGGGGGAGATAGGTTGCATGAAGAAATATATAACATTATTAGTCAAGTGTGGAGAGAAGAAAAAATACCAACAGAATGGCAGTCCGGACAAATAGTAACAATACACAAAAAAGGCGATCAACAACAAACACAAAATTATAGAGGAATATCATTACTAAATACAGCTTATAAACTAACATCAACATTAATACAGAAAAGATTAACAAAAGTAACGAAAAATATAATAGGACAACATCAATGTGGTTTCGTTAAAGGCAGATCGACAACGGACGCCATTCATACGCTAAAACAAGTAATAGAAAAAACCTATGAACATCAAATTGACATAGAAATCCTCTTCATCGACTTCCGGCAAGCCTTTGATTCTATCAAAAGAGAAAAGCTTATAACAGCCTTAAAAGATCTTGGAATAGAATCAAAACTAAGGAGACTGGTAATAATGACGTTAGAAGCAACAACCACTAGTGTTAGAACCCAAAAAGGGGAAACAGAAGAATTTAAGACAAACAAGGGAGTAAGGCAGGGAGATGCACTGTCAGCAACTTTATTTAACCTGGCACTAGAACACGTCCTAAGAAATATTAATAAAGGAACACTAAGAACCCGAGGAGGACAGATAATTGCGTATGCGGACGACTTAGCAATTATAACGAAAAATAAGAGAATTATGAATGAAATGGTAAAAGAAATAGTAACAGAAGGAGACAAAATGAGCCTACAAATAAATGAAAGTAAAACAAAAATAATGCGCATCGGAAAAAAAACAGGAAATAGAAGAAATAAAATAGGTGACTATTCTTTTGAAGAAGTAAATAAGTTTAAATATTTGGGTTGTACAATTACAAGTGAAGGAGAAAGAGTAGCAGAAATTCAAGAAAAAATAATAACAGCAAACAGAGCCTTCCACGCAAATAAAAAAATTGTTAACAAACAAAAGTCTTACAAAAACAACCAAAGTAAGAATATATAAAACAATAATAAGACCCATTGTATTGTATGCCGCAGAAACAATGACGATGACAAAAAAAGATGAAGAAGAACTCAGAATCATGGAAAGAAAAATAATGCGAGTAATTTTAGGACCCGTTAAAATAGAAGAAAATGAGTACAGGATAAGAATGAACAGCGAAATAGAAGAAGAGTTACAGGGAGAAGACATAGTCAGAAAAATTAAACAACAGAGAGCTAAGTGGTTAGGACACATAGAGAGAGCAGCAGAAACAGATATAATAAAAACAATTATGAAATGGGAACCAGCGGGGAAGAAAAGACGCGGTCGCCCCAGATCGAAGTGGAAACAAGAAGTATTAGAAGATTTACGAAACATAGGAATTAAAAATTGGCAGGAAAAGACCAGGAATAGGATAGAATGGAAGAACATCTGCAAGAAAATCTAAAAAGAAAAACTATATGAAATGAGGACTGATCCCCCCCAAAATAAAGGATCTAGAAAGCTTCAAAGAAGCGGCGTAACCTCTTAGAGGTGTCAAGCCACCACATATCCATTTCAAGAATAGGAAAAATCTGACTTTATTTTTGTAAAAAATCATATAAATATTTGCTTCCGCGCCCGAATTTTATGATTTTTCATCATATTTTAGCTAAAAGATACCATTGCAACAAGAAAATTGCTATTTCAAGTGTGGTAGGTATTCTAGAATCCAGCCCACGTAGCTTACAATATACAACGTATTCATCAAAAATAGGAAAAATCTGACTTTTTTTAGTAAAAAATCATATAAATATTTGTTTGCGCGCCCGAATTTTATAATTTTTCATCATATTTTATCCGCAGTATAGGTCCAAAAGCATGTTTATGAATGTTTTAACATAATATCCATTTCAAAAATAGGAAAAATCTGACTTTATTTTTGTAAAAAATCATATAAATATTTGCTTCCGCGCCCGAAATTTTATGATTTTTCATCATATTTAGGTAAAAGAAAACATTGCAACAAGAAAATTGCTATTTCAAGTGTGGTAGGTATTCTAGAATCCAGACAATGAAGCTTACAATATACAACGTATTCATCAAAAATAGGTAAAATCTGACTTTATTTTTGTAAAAAATTATATAAACATTTGCTTCCGCGCTCGAATTTTATAAATTTTCATCATATTTTATCCATAGTATAGGTCCAAAATCATGTTTATGAACGTTTTAACAAAAATATCCATTTCAAAAATATGTAAAATCTGACTTTATTTTTTTTAAAAAATCATATAAATATTTGCTTCCGCGCCCGAATTTTATGATTTCTCATCATATTTTAGCTAAAAGAAAACATTGCAACAAGAAAATTGCTATTTCAAGTGTGTTAGGTATTCTAGAATCCAGCCCATGTAGCTTACAATATACAACGTTTTCATCAAAAATAGGTAAAATCTGACTTTTTTTTTGTAAAAAATCATATAAATATATGCTTCCGCGCCCGAATTTTATGATTTTTCATCATATTTTAGGTAAAAGAAAACATTGCAACAAGAAAATTGCTATTTCAAGTGTGGTAGTATTCTAGAATCCAGCCCATGTAGCTTACAATATACAACGTATTCATCAAAAATAGGAAAAATCTGACTTTTTTTTTGAAAAAAATCATATAAATATTTGTTTGCGCGCCCGAATTTTATTTTTTTATCATATTTTATTCGCAGTATAGGTCCAAAAGCATGTTTTTTGAATGTTTTAAACAAAAATATCCATTTCAAGAATAGGAAAAATCTGACTTTATTTTTGTAAAATCATATAAATATTTGCTTCCGCGCCCGAATTTTATGATTTTTCATCATAATTTACGTAAAAGAAAACATTGCAACAAAAAAAATTGCTATTTCAAGTGTGGTAGGTATTCTAGAATCCAGCCAATGATGCTTACAATATACAAAAGTATTCATAAAAAATAGTTAAAGTCTGACTTTTTTTTTGTAAAAAATCATATAAATATTTGTTTGCGCGCCCGAATTTATAATTTTTCATCATATTTTATCCGCAGTAAAGGTCCAAAAGCATGTTTATGAACGTTTTAACAAAAATATCCATTTCAAAAATTTGTAAAATCTGACTTTTTTTTGTAAAAAATCATATAAATATTTGCTTCCGCGCCTGAATTTATGATTTTTATCATATTTTAGCTAAAAGAAAACATTGCAACAGAAAATTGCTATTTCAAGTGTGTTAGGTATTCTAGAATCCAGCCCATGTAGCTTACAATATACAACGTATTCATCAAAAATAGGTAAATCTGACTTTTTTTTTGTAAAAAATCATATAAATATTTGTTTGCGCGCCCGATTTTTATAATTTTTCATCATATTTTATCCGCAATATAGGTCCAAAAGCATGTTATGAATGTTTTATCAAAAATATCCATTTCAAGAATAGGAAAAATCTGACTTTATTTTTGTAAAAAATCATATAAATATTTGCTTCCGCGCCCGAATTTTATGATTTTTCATCATATTTTAGGTAAAAGAAAACATTGCAACAAGAAAATTGCTATTTCAAGTGTGGTAGGTATTCTAGAATCCAGCCAATGAAGCTTACAATATACAACGTATTCACCAAAAATAGGTAAAATCTGACTTTATTTTTGTAAAAAATTATATAAATATTTGCTTCCGCGCTCAAATTTTATAATTTTTCATCGTATTTTATCCATAGTATCAGTCAAAATCATGTTTATGAACGTTTTAACAAAAATATCCATTCCAAAAATATGTAAAATCTGACTTTATTTTTGTAAAAAATCATATAAAAATTTGCTTCCGAGCCCGAATTTTATGATTTTTCATCATATTTTAGCTAAAGAAAACATTGCAACAAGAAAATTGCTATTTCAAGTTGTGTTGGGTATTCTAGAATCCAGCCAATGAAGTTTACAATATACAACGTATACATCAAAAATATTTAAAATCTGACTTTTTTTTGTAAAATATCATATAAATATTTGTTTGCGCGCCCGAATTTTATAATTTTTCATCATATTTTATCCGCAGTATAGGTCCAAAAGCATGTTTATGAACGTTTTAACAAAAATATCCATTTCAAAAATATGTAAAATCTGTCTTTATTTTTGTAAAAAATCATATAAATATTTGCTTCCGCGCCCGACTTTTATGATTTCTCATCATATTTTAGCTAAAAGAAAACATTGCAAGAAGAAAATTGCTATTTCAAGTGTGTTAGGTATTCTACAATCCAGCCCATGTAGCTTACAATATACAACGTTTTCATCAAAAATAGGTAAAATCTGACTTTTTTTTGTAAAAAATCATATAAATATTTGTTTGCGCGCCCGAATTTTATAATTTTTCATCATATTTTATCCGCAATATAGGTCCAAAAGCATGTTTATGAATGTTTTAACAAAAATATCCATTTCAAGAATAGGAAAAATCTGAATTTATTTTTGTAAAAAATCATATAAATATTTGCTTCCGCTCCCGAATTTTATGATTTTTCATAATATTTTAGGTAAAAGAAAACATTGCAACAAGAAAATTGCTATTTCAAGTGTGGTAGGTATTCTAGAATACAGACAATGAAGCTTACAATATACAACTTATTCATCAAAAATAGGTAAAATCTGACTTTATTTTTGTAAAAAATTATATAAACATTTGCTTCCGCGCTCGAATTTTATAAATTTTCATCATATTTTATCCATAGTATAGGTCCAAAATCATGTTTATGAACGTTTTAACAAAAATATCCATTTCAAAAATATGTAAAATCTCACTTTATTTTTGTAAAAAATCATATAAATATTTGCTTCCGCGCCCGAATTTTATGATTGCTGATCATATTTTAGCTAAAAGAAAACATTGCAACAAGAAAATTGCTATTTCAAGTGTGTTAGGTATTCTAGAATCCAGCCCATGTAGCTTACAATATACAACGTTTTCATCAAAAATAGGTAAAATCTGACTTTTTTTTGTAAAAAATCATATAAATATTTGTTTGCGCGCCCGAATTTTATAATTTTTGATCATATTTTATCCGCAATATAGGTCCAAAAGCATGTTTATGAATGTTTTAACAAAAATATCCATTCCAAAAATATGTAAAATCTGACTTTATTTTTGTAAAATATCATATAAATATTTGCGTCCGTGCCCGAATTTTATGATTTTTCATCATATTTTAGCTAAAAGAAAACATTGCAACAAGAAAATTGCTATTTCAAGTGTGGTAGGTATTCTAGAATCCAGCCAATGAAGCTTACAATATACAACGTATTCATCAAAAATAGGTAAAATCTGACTTTTTTTTTGTAAAAAATCATATAAATATTTGTTTGCGCGCCCGATTTTTATAATTTTTCATCATATTTTATCCGCAATATAGGTCCAAAAGCATGTTTATGAATGTTTTATCAAAAATATCCATTTCAAGAATAGGAAAAATCTGACTTTATTTTTGTAAAAAATCATATAAATATTTGCTTCCGCGCCCGAATTTTACGATTTTTCATCATATTTTAGGGAAAAGAAAACATTGCAACAAGAAAATTGCTATTTCAAGTGTGGTAGGTATTCTAGAATCCAGCCAATGAAGCTTACAATATACAACGTATTCATCAAAAATAGGTAAAATCTGACTTTATTTTTGTAAAAAATTATATAAATATTTGCTTCCGCGCTCAAATTTTATAATTTTTCATCGTATTTTATCCATAGTATCAGTCCAAAATCATGTTTATGAACGTTTTAACAAAAATATCCATTCCAAAAATATGTAAAATCTGACTTTATTTTTGTAAAAAATCATATAAAAATTTGCTTCCGAGCCCGAATTTTATGATTTTTCATCATATTTTAGCTAAAAGAAAACATTGCAACAAGAAAATTGCTATTTCAAGTGTGTTGGGTATTCTAGAATCCAGCCAATGAAGTTTACAATATACAACGTATTCATCAAAAATATTTAAAATCTGACTTTTTTTTTGTAAAAAATCATATAAATATTTGTTTGCGCGCCCGAATTTTATAATTTTTCATCATATTTTATCCGCAGTATAGGTCCAAAAGCATGTTTATGAACGTTTTAACAAAAATATCCATTTCAAAAATATGTAAAATCTGACTTTATTTTTGTAAAAAATCATATAAATATTTGCTTCCGCGCCCGACTTTTATGATTTCTCATCATATTTTAGCTAAAAGAAAACATTGCAAGAAGAAAATTGCTATTTCAAGTGTGTTAGGTATTCTACAATCCAGCCCATGTAGCTTACAATATACAACGTTTTCATCAAAAATAGGTAAAATCTGACTTTTTTTTGTAAAAAATCATATAAATATTTGTTTGCGCGCCCGAATTTTATAATTTTTCATCATATTTTATCCGCAATATAGGTCCAAAAGCATGTTTATGAATGTTTTTAACAAAAATATCCATTTCAAGAATAGGAAAAATCTGACTTTATTTTTGTAAAAAATCATATAAATATTTGCTTCCGCTCCCGAATTTTATGATTTTTCATAATATTTTAGGTAAAAGAAAACATTGCAACAAGAAAATTGCTATTTCAAGTGTGGTAGGTATTCTAGAATACAGACAATGAAGCTTACAATATACAACTTATTCATCAAAAATAGGTAAAATCTGACTTTATTTTTGTAAAAAATTATATAAACATTTGCTTCCGCGCTCGAATTTTATAAATTTTCATCATATTTTATCCATAGTATAGGTCCAAAATCATGTTTATGAACGTTTTAACAAAAATATCCATTTCAAAAATATGTAAAATCTCACTTTATTTTTGTAAAAAATCATATAAATATTTGCTTCCGCGCCCGAATTTTATGATTTCTCATCATATTTTAGCTAAAAGAAAACATTGCAACAAGAAAATTGCTATTTCAAGTGTGTTAGGTATTCTAGAATCCAGCACATGTAGCTTACAATATACAACGTTTTCATCAAAAATAGGTAAAATCTGACTTTTTTTTTGTAAAAAATCATATAAATATTTGTTTGCGCGCCCGAATTTTATAATTTTTGATCATATTTTATCCGCAATATAGGTCCAAAAGCATGTTTATGAATGTTTTAACAAAAATATCCATTTCAAAAATATGTAAAATCTGACTTTATTTTTGTAAAATATCATATAAATATTTGCGTCCGTGCCCGAATTTTATGATTTTTCATCATATTTTAGCTAAAAGAAAACATTGCAACAAGAAAATTGCTATTTCAAGTGTGGTAGGTATTCTAGAATCCAGCCAATGAAGCTTACAATATACAACGTATTCATCAAAAATAGGTAAAATCTGACTTTATTTTTGTAAAAAATTATATAAATATTTGCTTCCGCGCCCGAATTTTATAATTTTACATCATATTTTATCCGCAGTATAGGTCCAAACCATGTTTATGAACGTTTTTAACAAAAATATCCATTTCAAAAATATGTAAAATCTGACTTTATTTTTGTAAAAAATCATATAAATATTTGCGTCCGAGCCCGAATTTTATGATTTTTCATCATATTTTAGCTAAAAGAAAACATTGCAACAAGAAAATTGCTATTTCAAGTGTGGTAGGTATTCTAGAATCCAGCCAATGAAGCTTACAATATACAACGTATCATCAAAAATAGGTAAAATCTGACTTTATTTTTGTAAAAAATTATATAAATATTTGCTTCCGCGCTCAAATTTTATAATTTTTCATCGTATTTTATCCATAGTATCAGTCCAAAATCATGTTTATGAATGTTTTAACAAAAATATCCATTCCAAAAATATGTAAAATCTGACTTTATTTTTGTAAAAAATCATATAAAAATTTGCTTCCGAGCCCGAATTTTATGATTTTTCATCATATTTTAGCTAAAAGAAAACATTGCAACAAGAAAATTGCTATTTCAAGTGTGTTGGGTATTCTAGAATCCAGCCAATGAAGTTTACAATATACAACGTATTCATCAAAAATATTTAAAATCTGACTTTTTTTTTGTAAAAAATCATATAAATATTTGTTTGCGCGCGCCGAATTTTATAATTTTTCATCATATTTTATCCGCAGTATAGGTCCAAAAGCATGTTTATGAACGTTTTAACAAAAATATCCATTTCAAAAATATGTAAAATCTGTCTTTATTTTTGTAAAAAATCATATAAATATTTGCTTCCGCGCCCGACTTTTATGATTTCTCATCATATTTTAGCTAAAAGAAAACATTGCAAGAAGAAAATTGCTATTTCAAGTGTGTTAGGTATTCTACAATCCAGCCCATGTAGCTTACAATATACAACGTTTTCATCAAAAATAGGTAAAATCTGACTTTTTTTTGTAAAAAATCATATAAATATTTTGTTTGCGCGCCCGAATTTTATAATTTTTCATCATATTTTATCCGCAATATAGGTCCAAAAAGCATGTTTATGAATGTTTTAACAAAAATATCCATTTCAAGAATAGGAAAAATCTGACTTTATTTTTGTAAAAAATCATATAAATATTTGCTTCCGCTCCCGATATTTATGATTTTTCATAATATTTTAGGTAAAAGAAAACATTGCAACAAGAAAATTGCTATTTCAAGTGTGGTAGGTATTCTAGAATACAGACAATGAAGCTTACAATATACAACTTATTCATCAAAAATAGGTAAAATCTGACTTTATTTTTGTAAAAAATTATATATAAACATTTGCTTCCGCGCTCAGAATTTTATAAATTTTCATCATATTTTATCCATAGTATAGGTCCAAAATCATGTTTATGAACGTTTTAAACAAAAATATCCATTTCAAAAATATGTAAAATCTCACTTTATTTTTGTAAAAAAATCATATAAATATTTGCTTCCGCGCCCGAATTTTATGATTTCTCATCATATTTTAGCTAAAAGAAAACATTGCAACAAGAAAATTGCTATTTCAAGTGTGTTAGGTATTCTAGAATCCAGCCCATGTAGCTTACAATATACAACGTTTTCATCAAAAATAGGTAAAATCTGACTTTTTTTTTGTAAAAAATCATATAAATATTTGTTTGCGCGCCCGAATTTTATAATTTTTGATCATATTTTATCCGCAATATAGGTCCAAAAGCATGTTTATGAATGTTTTAACAAAATATCCATTTCAAAAATATGTAAAATCTGACTTTATTTTTGTAAAATATCATATAAATATTTGCGTCCGTGCCCGAATTTTATGATTTTTCATCATATTTTAGCTAAAAGAAATCATTGCAACAAGAAAATTGCTATTTCAAGTGTGGTAGGTATTCTAGAATCCAGCCCACGTAGCTTACAATATACAACGTATTCATCAAAAATAGGAAAAATCTGACTTTATTTTTGTAAAAAATTATATAAATATTTGCTTCCGCGCCCGAATTTTATAATTTTACATCATATTTTTATCCGCAGTATAGGTCCAAAAGCATGTTTATGAACGTTTTAACAAAAATATCCATTTCAAAAATATGTAAAATCTGACTTTATTTTTGTAAAAAATCATATAAATATTTGCTTCCGAGCCCGAATTTTATGAATTTTCATCATATTTTAGCTAAAAGAAAACATTGCAACAAGAAAATTGCTATTTCAAGTGTGTTAGGTATTCTAGAATCCAGCCATGTAGCTTACAATATACAGCGTATTCATCAAAAATAGGTAAAATCTGACTTTTTTTTTTTGTAAAAAATCATATAAATATTTGTTTGCGCGCCACCGAATTTTATAATTTTTCATCATATTTTATCCGCAGTATAGGTCCAAAAGCATGTTTATGAATGTTTTAACATAAATATCCATTTCAAGAATAGGAAATATCTGACTTTATTTTTGTAAAAAATCATATTAATATTTGCTTCCGCGCCCGAATTTTATAATTTTTCATCATATTTTAGCTAAAAGAAAACATTGCAACAAGAAAATTACTATTTCAAGTGTGGTAGGTATTCTAGAATCCAGCCCATGTAGCTTACAATATACAACGTATTCATCAAAAATAGGAAAAATCTGACTTTTTTTTGTAAAAAATCATATAAATATTTGTTTGCGCGCCCGAATTTTATAATTTTTCATCATATTTTATCCGCAATATAGGTCCAAAAGCATGTTAATGAATGTTTTAACAAAAATATCCATTTCAAAAATATGTAAAATCTGACTTTATTTTTGTAAAAAATCATATAAATATTTGCGTCCGTGCCCGAATTTTATGATTTTTCATCATATTTTAGCTAAAAGAAAACATTGCAACAAGATAATTGCTATTTCAAGTGTGGTAGGTATTCTAGAATCCAGCCAATGAAGCTTACAATATACAACGTATTCATCAAAAATTGGTAAAATCTGACTTTATTTTTGTAAAAAATTATATAAATATTTGCTTCCGCGCCCGAATTTTATGATTTTTCATCATAATTTACGTAAAAGAAAACATTGCAACAAAAAAATTGCTATTTCAAGTGTGGTAGGTATTCTAGAATCCAGCCAATGAAGCTTACAATATACAACGTATTCATCAAAAATAGTTAAAATCTGACTTTTTTTTGTAAAAAATCATATAAATATTTGTTTGCGCACCCGAATTTTATAATTTTTCATCATATTTTATCCGCAGTATAGGTCCAAAAGCATGTTTATGAACGTTTTAACAAAAATATCCATTTCAATAATATGTAAAATCTGACTTTATTTTTGTAAAAAATCATATAAATATTTGCTTCCGCGCCCGAATTTTATGATTTCTCATCATATTTTAGCTAAAAGAAAACATTGCAACAAGAAAATTGCTATTTCAAGTGTGTTAGGTATTCTAGAATCCAGCCCATGTAGCTTACAATATACAACGTTTTTCATCAAAAATAGGTAAAATCTGACTTTTTTTTTGTAAAAAATCATATAAATATTTGCTTGCGCGCCCGAATTTTATAATTTTTCATCATATTTTATCCGCAATATAGGTCCAAAAGCATGTTTATGAATGTTTTAACAAAAATATCCATTTCAAGAATAGGAAAAATCTGACTTTATTTTTGTAAAAAATCATATAAATATTTGCTTCCGCGCCCGAATTTTATGATTTTTCATCATATTTTAGGTAAAAGAAAACATTGCAACAAGAAAATTGCTATTTCAAGTGTGTTAGGTATTCCAGAATCCAGCCCATGTAGCTTACAATATACAACGTATTCATCAAAAATAGGTAAAACCTGACTTTATTTTTGTAAAAAATTATATAAATATTTGCTTCCGCGCTCGAATTTTATAATTATTCATCAGATTTTATCCATAGTATAGGTCCAAAATCATGGTTATGAACGTTTTAACAAAAATATCCATTTCAAAAATATGTAAAATCTGACTTTATTTTTGTAAAAAATCATATAAATATTTGCGTTCGTGCCCGAATTTTATGATTTTTCATCATATTTTAGCTAAAAGAAAACATTTCAACAAGAAATTTGCTATTTCAAGTGTGGTAGGTATTCTAGAATCCAGCCCATATAGCTTACAATATACAACGTATTCATCAAAAATAGGAAAAATATGACTTTTTTTGTAAAAAATCATATAAATATTTGTTTGCGCGCCCGAATTTTATAATTTTACATCATCTTTTATCCGCAGTATAGATCCAAATCATGTTATGAATGTTTTAACAAAAATTTCCATTTCAAGAATAGGAAAAATCTGACTTTATTTTTGTAAAAAATCATATAAATATTTGCTTCCGCGCCCGAATTTTATGATTTTTTATCATAATTTACGTAAAAGAAAACATTGCAACAAAAAAATTGCTATTTCAAGTGTGGTAGGTATTCTAGAATCCAGCCAATGAAGCTTACAATATACAACGTATTCATCAAAAATAGGTAAAATCTGACTTTATTTTTGTAAAAAATTATATAAATATTTGCTTCCGCGCCCGAATTTTATAATTTTACATCATATTTTATCCGCAGTATAGGTCCAAAAGCATGTTTATGAACGTTTTAACAAAAATATCCATTTCAAAAATATGTAAAATCTGACTTTATTTTTGTAAAAAATCATATAAATATTTGCTTCCGAGCCCGAATTTTATGATTTTTTATCATATTTTAGCTAAAAGAAAACATTGCAACAAGAAAATTGCTATTTCAAGTGTGTTAGGTATTCTAGAATCCAGCCCATGTAGCTTACAATATACAGCGTATTCATCAAAAACAGGTAAAATCTGACTTTTTTTTGTAAAAAATCATATAAATATTTGTTTGCGCGCCCGAATTTTATAATTTTTCATCATATTTTATCCGCAGTATAGGTCCAAAAGCATGTTTATGAATGTTTTAACATAAATATCCATTTCAAGAATAGGAAATATCTGACTTTATTTTTGTAAAAAATCATATTAATATTTGCTTCCGCGCCCGAATTTTATGATTTTTCATCATATTTAGCTAAAAGAAAACATTGCAACAAGAAAATTACTATTTCAAGTGTGGTAGGTATTCTAGAATCCAGCCCATGTAGCTTACAATATACAACGTATTCATCAAAAATAGGAAAAAATCTGACTTTTTTTTGTAAAAAATCATATAAATATTTGTTTGCGCGCCCGAATTTTATAATTTTTTCATCATATTTTATCCGCAATATAGGTCCAAAAGCATGTTAATGAATGTTTTAACCAAAAATATCCATTTCAAAAATATGTAAAATCTGACTTTATTTTTGCAAAAAATCATATAAATATTTGCGTCCGTGCCCGAATTTTATGATTTTTCATCATATTTTAGCTAAAAGAAAACATTGCAACAAGATAATTGCTATTTCAAGTGTGGTAGGTATTCTAGAATCCAGCCAATGAAGCTTACAATATACAACGTATTCATCAAAAATAGGTAAAATCTGACTTTATTTTTGTAAAAAATTATATAAATATTTGCTTCCGCGCCCGAATTTTATAGTTTTACATCATATTTTATCTGCAGTATAGGTCCAAAAGCATGTTTATGAACGTTTTAACAAAAATATCCATTTCAAAAATATGTAAAATCTGACTTTATTTTGTAAAAAATCATATAAATATTTGCTTCCGAGCCCGAATTTTATAATTTTTCATCATATTTTAGCTAAAAAAAAAACATTGCAACAAGAAAATTGCTATTTCAAGTGTGTTAGGTATTCTAGAATCCAGCCCATGTAGCTTACAATATACAGCGTATTCATCAAAAATAGGTAAAATCTGACTTTTTTTTTTGTAAAAAATCATATAAATATTTGTTTGCGCGCCCGAATTTTATAATTTTTCATCATATTTTATCCGCAGTATAGGTCCAAAAGCATGTTTATGAATGTTGTAACATAAATATCCATTTCAAGAATAGGAAATATCTGACTTTATTTTTGTAAAAAATCATATTAATATTTGCTTCCGCGCCCGAATTTTATGATTTTTCATCATATTTTAGCTAAAAGAAAACATTGCAACAAGAAAATTACTATTTCAAGTGTGGTAGGTATTCTAGAATCCAGCCCATGTAGCTTACAATATACAACGTATTCATCAAAAATAGGAAAAATCTGACTTTTTTTGTAAAAAAATCATATAAATATTTGTTTGCGCGCCCGAATTTTATAATTTTTACATCATCTTTTATCCGCAGTATAGATCCAAAAGCATGTTTATGAATGTTTTAACAAAAATTTCCATTTCAAGAATAGGAAAAATCTGACTTTATTTTTGTAAAAAATCATATAAATATTTGCTTCCGCGCCCGAATTTTATGATTTTTTATCATAATTTTACGTAAAAGAAAACATTGCAACAAAAAAAATTGCTATTTCAAGTGTGGTAGGTATTCTAGAATCCAGCCAATGAAGCTTACAATATACAACGTATTCATCAAAAATAGGTAAAATCTGACTTTATTTTTGTAAAAAATTATATAAATATTTGCTTCCGCGCCCGAATTTTATAATTTTACATCATATTTTATCCGCAGTATAGGTCCAAAGCAAGCATGTTAATGAACGTTTTAACAAAAATATCCATTTCAAAAATATGTAAAATCTGACTTTATTTTTTTAAAAAATCATATAAATATTTGCTTCCGAGCCCGAATTTTATGACTTTTCATCATATTTTAGCTAAAAGAAAACATTGCAACAAGAAAATTGCTATTTCAAGTGTGTTAGGTATTCTAGAATCCAGGCCCATGTAGCTTACAATATACAGCGTATTCATCAAAAATAGGTAAAATCTGACTTTTTTTTTGTAAAAAATCATATAAATATTTGTTTGCGCGCCCCGAATTTTATAATTTTTCATCATATTTTATCCGCAGTATAGGTCCAAAAGCATGTTTATGAATGTTTTAACATAAATATCCATTCAAGAATAGGAAATATCTGACTTTATTTTTGTAAAAAATCATATTAATATTTGCTTCCGCGCCCGAATTTTATGATTTTTCATCATATTTTAGCTAAAAGAAAACATTGCAACAAGAAAATTACTATTTCAAGTGTGGTAGGTATTCTAGAATCCAGCCCATTGTAGCTTACAATATACAACGTATCATCAAAAATAGGAAAAATCTGACTTTTTTTTGTAAAAAATCATATAAATATTTGTTTGCCGCGCCCGAATTTTATAATTTTTCATCATATTTTATCCGCAATATAGGTCCAAAAGCATGTTAATGAATGTTTTAACAAAATATCCATTTCAAAAATATGTAAAATCTGACTTTATTTTTGTAAAAAATCATATAAATATTTGCGTCCGTGCCCGAATTTTATGATTTTTCAATCATATTTTAGCTAAAAGAAAACATTGCAACAAGATAATTGCTATTTCAAGTGTGGTAGGTATTCTAGAATCAGCCAATGAAGCTTACAATATACAACGTATTCATCAAAAATAGGTAAAATCTGACTTTATTTTTGTAAAAAATTATATAAATATTTGCTTCCGCGCCCGAATTTTATAGTTTTACATCATATTTTATCCGCAGTATAGGTCCAAAAGCATGTTTATGAACGTTTTAACAAAAATATCCATTTCAAAAATATGTAAAATCTGACATTATTTTTGTAAAAAATCATATAAATATTTGCTTCCGAGCCCGAATTTTATGATTTTTCATCATATTTTTAGCTAAAAAAAAAACATTGCAACAAGAAAATTGCTATTTCAAGTGTGTTAGGTATTCTAGAATCCAGCCCATGTAGCTTACAATATACAGCGTATTCATTCAAAAATAGGTAAAATCTGACTTTTTTTTTTGTAAAAAATCATATAAATATTTGTTTGCGCGCACCGAATTTTATAATTTTTCATCATATTTTATCCGCAGTATAGGTCCAAAAGCATGTTTATGAATGTTTTAACATAAATATCCATTTCAAGAATAGGACATATCTGACTTTATTTTTGTAAAAAATCATATTAATATTTGCTTCCGCGCCCGAATTTTATGATTTTTCATCATATTTTAGCTAAAAGAAAACACTGCAACAAGAAAATTACTATTTCAAGTGTGGTAGGTATTCAAGAATCCAGCCCATGTAGCTTACAATATACAACGTATTCATCAAAAATAGGAAAAATCTGACTTTTTTTTGTAAAAAATCATATAAATATTTGTTTGCGCGCCCGAATTTTATAATTTTTCATCATATTTTATCCGCAGTATAGGTCCAAAAGCATGTTTATGACGTTTTAACAAAAATATCCATTTCAATAATATGTAAAATCTGACTTTATTTTTGTAAAAAATCATATAAATATTTGCTTCCGCGCCCGAATTTTATGATTTCTCATCATATTTTAGCTAAAAGAAAACATTGCAACAAGAAAATTGCTATTTCAAGTGTGTTAGGTATTCTAGAATCCAGCCCCATGTAGCTTACAATATACAACGTTTTCATCAAAAATAGGTAAAATCTGACTTTTTTTTGTAAAAAATCATATAAATATTTGCTTCCGCGCCCGAATTTTATGATTTTTCATCATATTTTAGGTAAAAGAAAACATTGCAACAAGAAAATTGCTATTTCATGTGTGTTAGGTATTCTAGAATCCAGCCCATGTAGCTTACAATTTACAACGTATTCATCAAAAATAGGTAAAATCTGACTTTTTTTTTGTAAAAAATCATATAAATATTTGTCTGCGCGCCCGACTTTATAATTTCTCATCATATTTTATCCGCAGTATAGGTCCAAAAGCATGTTTATGAATGTTTTAACAAAAATATCCATTTCAAGAATAGGAAAAATCTGACTTTATTTTTGTAAAAAATCATATAAATATTTGCTTCCGCGCCCGAATTTTATGATTTTTCATCATAATTTACGTAAAAGAAAACATTGCAACAAAAAAATTGCTATTTCAAGTGTGGTAGGTATTCTAGAATCCAGCCAATGAAGCTTACAATATACAACGTATTCATCAAAAATAGTTAAAATCTGACTTTTTTTTGTAAAAAATCATATAAATATTTGTTTGCGCGCCCCGAATTTTATAATTTTTCATCAGTATTTTATCCGCAGTATAGGTCCAAAAGCATGTTTATGAACGTTTTAACAAAAATATCCATTTCAATAATATGTAAAATCTGACTTTATTTTTGTAAAAAATCATATAAATATTTGCTTCCGCGCACCGAATTTTATGATTTCTCATCATATTTTAGCTAAAAGAAAACATTGCAACAAGAAAATTGCTATTTCAAGTGTGTTAGGTATTCTAGAATCCAGCCCATGTAGCTTACAATATACAACGTTTTCATCAAAATTAGGTAAAATCTGACTTTTTTTTTGTAAAAAATCATATAAATATTTGCTTGCGCGCCCGAATTTTATAATTTTTCATCATATTTTATCCGCAATATAGGTCCAAAAGCATGTTTTTGAATGTTTTAACAAAAATATCTATTTCAAGAATAGGAAAAATCTGACTTTATTTTTCTAAAAAATCATATAAATATTTGCTTCCGCGCCCGAATTTTATGATTTTTCATCATATTTTAGGTAAAAGAAAACATTGCAACAAGAAAATTGCTATTTCAAGTGTGTTAGGTATTCCAGAATCCAGCCCATGTAGCTTACAATATACAACGTATTCATCAAAATAGGTAAAACCTGACTTTATATTTCTAAAAAATTATATAAATATTTGCTTCCGCGCTCCAATTTTATAATTATTCATCAGATTTTATCCATAGTATAGGTCCAAAATCATGGTTATGAACGTTTTAACAAAAATATACCATTTCAAAAATATGTAAAATCTGACTTTATTTTTGTAAAAAATCATATAAATAATTTGCGTTCGTGCCCGAATTTATGATTTTTCATCATATTTTAGGTAAAAGAAAACATTGCAACAAGAAATTTGCTATTTCAAGTGTGGTAGGTATTCTAGAATCCAGCCCATGTAGCTTACAATATACAACGTATTCATCATAAATAGGAAAAATCTGACTTTTTTTTGTAAAAAAATCATATAAATATTTGTTTGCGCGCCCGAACAAAAATATCCATTTCAATAATATGTAAAATCTGACTTTATTTTTTGTAAAAAATCATATAAATATTTGCTTCCGCGCCCGAATTTTATGATTTCTCATCATATTTTAGCTAAAAGAAAACATTGCAACAAGAAAATTGCTATTTCAAGTGTGTTAGGTATTCTAGAATCCAGCCCATGTAGCTTACAATATACAACGTATTCATCAAAAATAGGTAAAATATGACTTTATTTTTGTAAAAAATTATATAAATATTTGCTTCCGCGCTCGAATTTTATAATTTTTCATCATATTTTATCCATAGTATAAGTCCAAAATCAAGTTTATGAACGTTTTAACAAAAATATCCATTTCAAGGAATAGGAAAAATCTGACTTTATTTTTGTAAAAATATCATATAAATATTTGCTTCCGCGCCCGAATTTTATGATTTTTCATCATATTTTAGCTAAAAGAAAACATTGCAACAAGAAAATTGCTATTTCAAGTGTGTTAGGTATTCCAGAATCCAGCCCATGTAGCTTACAATATACAACGTATTCATCAAAAATAGGTAAAACCTGACTTTATTTTTGTAAAAAATTATATAAATATTTGCTTCCGCGCTCGAATTTTATAATTATTCATCATATTTTATCCATAGTATAGGTACCAAAATCATGGTTATGAACGTTTTTAACAAAAATATCCATTTCAAAAATATGTAAAATCTGACTTTATTTTTGTAAAAAATCATATAAATATTTGCGTCCGTGCCCGAATTTTATGATTTTTCATCATATTTTAGCTAAAAGAAAACATTTGCAACAAGAAATTTGCTATTTCAAGTGTGGTAGGTATTCTAGAATCCAGCCCATGTAGCTTACAATATACAACGTATTCATCAAAAATAGGAAAAATCTGACTTTTTTTGTAAAAAATCATATAAATATTTGTTTGCGCGCCCGAATTTTATAATTTTTACATCATCTTTTATTCGCAGTATAGATCCAAAAGCATGTTTATGAATGTTTTAACAAAAATTTCCATTTCAAGAATAGGAAAAATCTGACTTTATTTTTGTAAAAAATCATATAAATATTTGCTTCCGCGTCCGAATTTTATGATTTCTCATCATAATTTTAGCTAAAAGAAAACATTGCAACAAGAAAATTGCCTATTTCAAGTGTGTTAGGTATTCTAGAATCCAGCCCATGTAGCTTACAATATACAACGTATTCATCAAAAACAGGTAAAATATGACTTTATTTTTGTAAAAAATTATATAAATATTTGCTTCCGCGCTCGAATTTTATAATTTTTCATCATATTTTATCCATAGTATAAGTCCAAAATCAAGTTTATGAACGTTTTAACAAAAATATCAATTTCAAAAATATGTAATATCTGACGTTATTTTTGTAAAAAATCATATAAATATTTGCTTCCGCGCCCGAATTTATGATTTCTCATCATATTTTAGCTAAAAGAAAACATTGCAACAAGAAAATTGCTATTTCAAGTGTGTTAGGTATTCTAGAATCCAGCCCATGTAGCTTACAATATACAACGTTTTCATCAAAAATAGGTAAAATCTGACTTTTTTTTGTAAAAAATCATATAAATATTTGTTTGCGCGCCCGAATTTTTATAATTTTCCATCATATTTTATCCGCAATATAGGTCCAAAAGCATGTTTATGAATGTTTTAACAAAAATATCCATTTCAAGAATAGGAAAAATCTGACTTTATTTTGTAAAAAATCATATAAATATTTGCTTCCGCGCCCGAATTTTATGATTTTTCATCATATTGTAGGTAAAAGAAAACATTGCAACAAGAAAATTGCTATTTCAAGTGTGTTAGGTATTCCAGAATCCAGCCCATGAAGCTTACAATATACAACGTATTCATCAAAAATAGGTAAAACCTGACTTTATTTTTGTAAAAAATTATATAAATATTTGCTTCCGCGCTCGAATTTTATAATTATTCATCATATTTTATCCATAGTATAGGTCCAAAATCATGTTATGAACGTTTTAAACAAAATATCCATTTCAAAAATATGTAAAATCTGACTTTATTTTTGTAAAAAATCATATAAATATTTGCGTCCGTGCCCGAATTTTATGATTTTTCATCATATTTTAGCTAAAAGAAAACATTGCAACAGAAATTTGCTATTTCAAGTGTGGTAGGTATTCTAGAATCCAGCCCATGTAGCTTACAATATACAACGTATTCATCAAAAATAGGAAAAATCTGACTTTTTTTGTAAAAAAATCATATAAATATTTGTTTTGCGCGCCCGAATTTTATAATTTTACATCATCTTTTATTCGCAGTATAGATCCAAAAGCATGTTTATGAATGTTTTAAACAAAAATTTCCATTTCAAGAATAGGAAAAATCTGACTTTATTTTTGTAAAAAATCATATAAATATTTGCTTCCGCGCCCGAATTTTATGATTTTTCATCATAATTTACGTTAAAAGAAAACATTGCAACAAAAAAATTGCTATTTCAAGTGTGGTAGGTATTCTAGAATCCAGCCAATGAAGCTTACAATATACAACGTATTCATCAAAAATAGTTAAAATCTGACTTTATTTTTGTAAAAAATCATATAAATATTTGCTTCCGCGCCCGAATTTTATGATTTCTCATCATATTTTAGCTAAAAGAAAACATTGCAACAAGAAAATTGCTATTTCAAGGTGTTAGGTATTCTAGAATCCAGCCCATGTAGCTTACAATATACAACGTATTCATCAAAAATAGGTAAAATATGACTTTATTTTTGTAAAAAATTATATAAATATTTGCTTCCGCGCTCGAATTTTATAATTTTTTCATCATATTTTATCCATAGTATAAGTCCAAAATCAAGTTTATTGAACGTTTTAACAAAAATATCAATTTCAAAAATATGTAATTTCTGACGTTATTTTTGTAAAAAAATCATATAAATATTTGCTTCCGCGCCCGAATTTTATGATTTCTCATCATATTTTAGCTAAAAGAAAACATTGCAACAAGAAAATTGCTATTTCAAGTGTGTTAGGTATTCTAGAATCCAGCCCATGTAGCTTACAATATACAACGTTTTCATCAAAAATAGGTAAAATCTGACTTTTTTTTGTAAAAAATCATATAAATATTTGTTTGCGCGCCCGAATTTTATAATTTTCCATCATATTTTATCCTCAATATAGGTCCAAAAGCATGTTTATGAATGTTTTAACAAAATATCCATTTCAAGAATAGGAAAAATCTGACTTTATTATTGTAAAAAATCATATAAATATTTGCTTCCGCGCCCGAATTTTATGATTTTTTATCATATTTTAGGTAAAAGAAAACATTGCAACAAGAAAATTGCTATTTCAAGTGTGTTAGGTATTCTAGAATTCAGCCAATGAAGCTTACAATATGCAACGTATTCATCAAAAATAGGTAAAATCTGACATTATTTTTGTAAAAAATTATATAAATATTTGCTTCCGCGCTCGAATTTTATAATTTTTCATCATATTTTATCCATAGTATAGGTCCAAAATCATGTTTATGAACGTTTTAACAAAAATATCCATTTCAAAAATATGTAAAATCTGACTTTATTTTGTATAAAATCATATAAATATTTGCTTCCGCGCCCGAATTTTATGATTTGTCATCATATTTTAGCTAAAAAAAAACACTGCAACAAGAAAATTGCTATTTCAAGTGTGTTAGGTATTCTAGAATCCAGCCCATGTAGCTTACAATATACATACGTATTTATCAAAAATAGGTAAAATCTGTTTTTTTTTTTTTAAATCATATAAATATTTGTTTGCGCGCCCGAATTTTATTATTTTTCATCATATTTTATCCGCAGTATAGGTCCAAAAGCATGTTTATGAATGTTTTAACAAAAATATCCATTTCAAGAATAGGAAAAATCTGACATTATTTTTGTAAAAAATCATATAAATATTTGCTTCCGCGCCCGAAATTTATGATTTTTCATCATAATTTACGTAAAAGAAAACATTGCAACAAAAAAATTGCTATTTCAAGTGTGTAGGTATTCTAGAATCCAGCCTATGAAGCTTACAATATACTACGTATTCATCAAAAATAGTTAAAATCTGACTTTTTTTTTGTAAAAAATCATATAAATATTTGTTTGCGCGCCCGAATTTTTATAATTTTTCATCATATTTTATCCGCAGTATAGGTCCAAAAGCATGTTTATGAACGTTTTAACAAAAATATCCATTTCAATAATATGTAAAATCTGACTTTTTTTTTGTAAAAAATCATATAAATATTAGCTTCCGCGCCCGAATTTCATGATTTTTCATCATATTTTAGGTAAAAGAAAACATTGCAACAAGAAAATTGCTATTTCAAGTGTGTTAGGTATTCCAGAATCCAGCCCATGTAGCTTACAATATACAACGTATTCATCAAAAATAGGTAAAAACCTGACTTTATATTTGTAAAAAAATATGTAAATATTTGCTTCCGCGCTCGAATTTTATAATTATTCATCAGATTTTATCCATAGTATAGGTCCAAAATCATGGTTATGAACGTTTTAACAAAAATATCCATTTCAAAAATATGTAAAATCTGACTTTATTTTTGTAAAAAATCATATAAATATTTGCGTTCGTGCCCGAATTTATGATTTTTCATCATATTTTAGCTAAAAGAAAACATTGCAACAAGAAATTTGCTATTTCAAGTGTGGTAGGTATTCTAGAATCCAGCCCATGTAGCTTACAATATACAACGTATTCATCAAAAATAGAAAAATCTGACTTTTTTTGTAAAAAAATCATATAAATATTTGTTTGCGCGCCCGAATTTTATAATTTTACATCATCTTTTATCCGCAGTATAGATCCAAAAGCATGTTTATGAATGTTTTAAACAAAAATTTCCATTTCAAGAATAGGAAAAATCTGACTTTATTTTTGTAAAAAATCATATAAATATTTGCTTCCGCGCCTGAATTTTATGATTTTTTATCATAATTTACGTAAAAGAAAACATTGCAACAAAAAAATTGCTATTTCAAGTGTGGTAGGTATTCTAGAATCCAGCCAATGAAGCTTACAATATACAACGTATTCATCAAAAATAGTTAAAATCTGACTTTTTTTTGTAAAAAATCATATAAATATTTGTTTGCGCGCCCGAATTTTATAATTTTTCATCATATTTTATCCGCAGTATAGGTCCAAAAGCATGTTTATGAACGTTTTAACAAAATATCCATTTCAATAATATGTAAATATCTGACTTTATTTTTGTAAAAAAATCATATAAATATTTGCTTCCGCGCCCGAATTTTATGATTTCTCATCATATTTTAGCTAAAAGAAAACATTGCAACAAGAAAATTGCTATTTCAAGTGTGTTAGGTATTCTAGAATCCAGCCCATGTAGCTTACAATATACAACGTATTCATCAAAAATAGGTAAAATATGACTTTATTTTTGTAAAAAATTATATAAATATTTGCTTCCGCGCTCGAATTTTATAATTTTTCATCATATTTTATCCATAGTATAAGTCCAAAATCAAGTTTATGAACGTTTTAACAAAAATATCAATTTCAAAAATATGTAATATCTGACGTTATTTTTGTAAAAAATCATATAAATATTTGCTTCCCGCGCCCGAATTTTATGATTTCTCATCATATTTTAGCTAAAAGAAAACATTGCAACAAGAAAATTGCTATTTCAAGTGTGTTAGGTATTCTAGAATCCAGCCCATGTAGCTTACAATATACAACGTTTTCATCAAAAATAGGTAAAATCTGACTTTTTTTTGTAAAAAATCATATAAATATTTGTTTGCGCGCCCGAATTTTATAATTTTCCATCACTCTGAGATAGCGCGT
>JAQOWZ010000320.1:0-61123 GCA_035578165.1 Stenolophus ochropezus
ACGCGCTATCTCAGAGTCATAAAATTCGGGCGCGGAAGCAAATATTTATATGATTTTTTACAAAAATAAAGTCAGATTTTAACTATTTTTGATGAATACGTTGTATATTGTAAGCTTCATTGGCTGGATTCTAGAATACCTACCACACTTGAAATAGCAATTTTTTTGTTGCAATGTTTTCTTTTACGTAAATTATGATGAAAAATCATAAAATTCGGGCGCGGAAGCAAATATTTATATGATTTTTTACAAAAAAAAAGTCAGATTTTTCCTATTCTTGAAATGGATATTTTTGTTAAAACGTTCATACACATGATTTTGGACCTATACTAAGGATAAAATATGATAAAAATTATAAAATTCGAGCGCGGAAGCAAATATTTATATAATTTTTTACAAAAATAAAGTCAGATTTTACCTATTTTTGATGAATACGTTGTATATTGTAAGCTACATGGGCTGGATTCTAGAATACTTAACACACTTGAAATAGCAATTTTCTTGTTGCAATGTTTTCTTATAGCTAAAATATGATGAGAAATCATAAAATTCGGGCGCGGAATCAAATATTTATATGATTTTTTACAAAAAAAAAGTCAGATTTTAACTATTTTTGATGAATACGTTGTATATTGTAAGCTTCATTGGCTGGATTCTAGAATACGTACCACACTTGAAATAGCAATTTTTTTGTTGCAATGTTTTCTTTCACGTAAATTATGATGAAAAATCATAAAATTCGGGCGCGGAAGCACATATTTATATGATTTTTTACAAAAATAGTCAGATTTTTCCTATTCTTGAAATGGATATTTATATTAAAACATTCATAAACATGCTTTTGGACCTATACTGCGGATAATATATGATGAAAAATTATAAAATTCGGGCGCGCAAACAAATATTTATATGATTTTTTACAAAAAAAAACTCAGATTTTACCTATTTTTGATGAATACGGTGTATATTGTAAGCTACATGGGCTGGATTCTAGAATACCTAACAAACTTGAAATAGCAATTTTCTTGTTGCAATGTTTTCTTTTAGCTCAAATATGATGAAAAATCATAAAATTCGGGCTCGGAAGCAAATATTTATATGATTTTTTACAAAAATAAAGTCAGATTTTACCTATTTTTGATGAATACGTTGAATATTTTAAGGTTCATTGGCTGGATTATAGAATACCTACCACACTTGAAATAGCAATTTTCTTGTTGCAATGTTTTCTTTTACCTAAAATATGATGAAAAATCATAAAATTCGGGCGCGGAAGCAAATATTTATATGATATTTTACAAAAATAAAGTCAGATTTTTCCTATTCTTGAAATGGATATTTTTGTTAAAACATTCATAAACATGCTTTTGGACCTATATTGCGGATAAAATATGATGAAAAAATATAAAATTCGGGCGCACAAACAAATATTGATATGATTTTTTACAAAAAAAAATCAGATTTTACCTATTTTTAATGAATACGTTGTATATTGTAAGCTACATGGGCTGGATTCTAGAATACCTAACATACTTGAAATAGCAATTTTCTTGTTGCAATGTTTTCTTTTAGCTAAAATATGATGAGAAATCATAAAATTCGGGCGCGGAAGCAAATATTTATATGATTTTTTACAAAAATAAAGTCAGATTTTACATATTTTTTTAAATGGATATTTTTGTTAAAACGTTCATAAACATGCTTTTGGACCTATACTGCGGATAAAATATGATGAAAAATTATAAAATTCGGGCGCGCAAACAAATATTTATATGATTTTTTACAAAAAAAAGTCAGATTTTAACTATTTTTGATGAATACATTGTATATTGTAAGCCTCATGGGCTGGATTCTAGAATACCAACCACACTTGAAATAGCAATTTTTTTGTTGCAATGTTTTCTTTTACGTAAATTATAATGAAAAATCATAAAATTCGGGCGCGAAAGCAAATATTTATATGATTTTTTACAAAAATAAAGTCAAATTTTTCCTATTCTTGAAATGGATATTTTTGTTAAAACATTCATAAACATGCTTTTGGACCTATACTGCGGATAAAATATGATGAAAAATTATAAAATTCGGGCGCGCAAACAAATATTTATATTATATTTTACAAAAAAAAGTCAGATTTTACCTATTTTTGATGAATACGTTGTATATTGTAAGCTACATGGGCTGGATTCTAGAATACCTACCACACTTGAAATAGCAATTTTCTTGTTGCAATGTTTTCTTTTAGCTAAAATATGATGAAAAATCATAAAATTCGGGCGCGGAAGCAAATATTTATATGATTTTTTACAAAAAAAAGTCAGATTTTTCCTATTCTTGAAATGGATATTTATGTTAAAACATTCATAAACATTCTTTTGGACCTATACTGCGGATAAAATATGATGAAAAATTATATAATTCGGGCGCGCAAACAAATATTTATATGATTTTTACAAAAAAAAGTAGGATTTTACCTATTTTTGATGAATACGTTGTATATTGTAAGCTTCATTGGCTGGATTCTAGAATACGTACCACACTTAAAATAGCAATTTTCTTGTTGCAATGTTTTCTTTTAGCTAAAATATGATGAAAAATAATAAAATTCGGGCGCGGAAGCAAATATTTATATGATTTTTTACAAAAATAAAGTCAGATTTTTCCTATTCTTGAATTGGATATTTATATTAAAACATTCATAAACATGCTTTTGGACCTATACTGCGGATAAAATATGATGAAAAATTATAAAATTCGGGCGCGCAAACAAATATTTATATGATTTAATACAAAAAAAAACTCAGATTTTACCTATTTTTGATGAATACGGTGTATATTGTAAGCTACATGGGCTGGATTCTAGAATACCTAACAAACTTGAAATAGCAATTTTCTTGTTGCAATGTTTTCTTTTAGCTAAAATATGATGAAAAATCATAAAATTCGGGCTCGGAAGCAAATATTTATATGATTTTTTACAAATATAAAGTCAGATTTTACATATTTATAAAATGGATATTTTAGTTAAAACGTTCATAAACATGATTTTGGACCTATACTATGGATAAAATATGATGAAAAATTATAAAATTCGAGCGCGGAAGCAAATATTTATATAATTTTTTACAAAAATAAAGTCAGATTTTACCTATTTTTGATGAATACGTTGTATATTGTAAGCTTCATTAGCTGGATTATAGAATACCTACCACACTTGATATAGCAATTTTCTTGTTGCAATGTTTTCTTTTACCTAAAATATGATGAAAAATCATAAAATTCGGGCGCGGAAGCAAATATTTATATGATTTTTTACAAAAATAAAGTCAGATTTTTCCTATTCTTGAAATGGATATTTTTGTTAAAACATTCATAAACATGCTTTTGGACCTATTTTGCGGATAAAATATGGTGAAAAATTATAAAATTCGGGGCGCGCAAACAAATATTTATATGATTTTTTACAAAAAAAAGTCAGATTTTACCTATTTTTGATGAATACGTTGTATATTGTAAGCTACATGGGCTGGATTCTAGAATACCTACCACACTTGAAATAGCAATTTTCTTGTTGCAATGTTTTCTTTTAGCTAAAATATGATGAAAAATCATAAAATTCGGGCGCGGAAGCAAATATTTATATGATTTTTTACAAAAATAAAGTCAGATTTTTCCTATTCTTGAATTGGATATTTATATTAAAACATTCATAAACATGCTTTTGGACCTATACTGCGGATAATATATGATGAAAAATTATAAAATTCGGGCGCGCAAACAAATATTTATATGATTTTTTACAAAAAAAAACTCAGATTTTACCTATTTTTGATGAATACGGTGTATATTGTAAGCTACATGGGCTGGATTCTAGAATACCTAACAAACTTGAAATAGCAATTTTCTTGTTGCAATGTTTTCTTTTAGCTCAAATATGATGAAAAATCATAAAATTCGGGCTCGGAAGCAAATATTTATATGATTTTTTACAAAAATAAAGTCAGATTTTACCTATTTTTGATGAATATGTTGAATATTTTAAGGTTCATTGGCTGGATTATAGAATACCTACCACACTTGAAATAGCAATTTTCTTGTTGCAATGTTTTCTTTTACCTAAAATATGATGAAAAATCATAAAATTCGGGCGCGGAAGCAAATATTTATATGATATTTTACAAAAAAAAGTCAGATTTTTCCTATTCTTGAAATGGATATTTATGTTAAAACATTCATAAACATTCTTTTGGACCTATACTGCGGATAAAATATGATGAAAAATTATATAATTCGGGCGCGCAAACAAATATTTATATGATTTTTTACAAAAAAAAGTAGGATTTTACCTATTTTTGATGAATACGTTGTATATTGTAAGCTTCATTGGCTGGATTCTAGAATACGTACCACACTTAAAATAGCAATTTTCTTGTTGCAATGTTTTCTTTTAGCTAAAATATGATGAAAAATAATAAAATTCGGGCGCGGAAGCAAATATTTATATGATTTTTTACAAAAATAAAGTCAGATTTTTCCTATTCTTGAATTGGATATTTATATTAAAACATTCATAAACATGCTTTTGGACCTATACTGCGGATAAAATATGATGAAAAATTATAAAATTCGGGCGCGCAAACAAATATTTATATGATTTAATACAAAAAAAAACTCAGATTTTACCTATTTTTGATGAATACGGTGTATATTGTAAGCTACATGGGCTGGATTCTAGAATACCTAACAAACTTAAAATAGCAATTTTCTTGTTGCAATGTTTTCTTTTAGCTAAAATATGATGAAAAATCATAAAATTCGGGCTCGGAAGCAAATATTTATATGATTTTTTACAAATATAAAGTCAGATTTTACATATTTATAAAATGGATATTTTAGTTAAAACGTTCATAAACATGATTTTGGACCTATACTATGGATAAAATATGATGAAAAATTATAAAATTCGAGCGCGGAAGCAAATATTTATATAATTTTTTACAAAAATAAAGTCAGATTTTACCTATTTTTGATGAATACGTTGTATATTGTAAGCTTCATTAGCTGGATTATAGAATACCTACCACACTTGAAATAGCAATTTTCTTGTTGCAATGTTTTCTTTTACCTAAAATATGATGAAAAATCATAAAATTCGGGCGCGGAAGCAAATATTTATATGATTTTTTACAAAAATAATGTCAGATTTTTCGTATTCTTGAAATGGATATTTTTGTTAAAACATTCATAAACATGCTTTTGGACCTATTTTGCGGATAAAATATGATGAAAAATTATAAAATTCGGACGCGCAAACAAATGATTATATGATTTTTAACAAAAAAAAATCAGATTTTACCTATTTTTGATGAATACGTTGTATATTGTAAGCTACATGGGCTGGATTCTAGAATACCTAACACACTTGAAATAGCAATTTTCTTGTTGCAATGTTTTCTTTTACCTAAAATATGATGAAAAATCATAAAATTCGGGCGCGGAAGCAAATATTTATATGATTTTTTACAAAAATAAAGTCAGATTTTTCCTATTCTTGAAATGGATATTTTTGTTAAAACATTCATAAACATGCTTTTGGACCTATATAGCGGATAAAATATGATGAAAAATTATAAAATTCGGGCGCGCAAACAAATATTTATATGATTTTTTACAAAAAAAAATCAGATTTTACCTATTTTTAATGAATACGTTGTATATTGTAAGCTACATGGGCTGGATTCTAGAATACCTAACACACTTGAAATAGCAATTTTCTTGTTGCAATGTTTTCTTTTAGCTAAAATATGATGAGAAATCATAAAATTCGGGCGCGGAAGCAAATATTCATATGATTTTTTACAAAAATAAAGTCAGATTTTACATATTTTTGAAATGGATATTTTTGTTAAAACGTTCATAAACATGCTTTTGGACCTATATTGCGTATAAAATATGATGAAAAATTATAAAATTCGGGCGCGTAAACAAATATTTATATGATTTTTTACAAAAAAAAAGTCAGATTTTACCTATTTTTGTTGAATACGTTGTATATTGTAAGCTACATGGGCTGGATTCTAGAATACCTAACACACTTGAAATAGCAATTTTCTTGTTGCAATGTTTTCTTTTACCTAAAATATGATGAAAAATCATAAAATTCGGGCGCGGAAGCAAATATTTATATGATTTTTTACAAAAATAAAGTCAGATTTTTCCTATTCTTGAAATGGATATTTTTGTTAAAACATTCATAAACATGCTTTTGGACCTATATTGCGGATAAAATATGATGAAAAATTATAAAATTCGGGCGCGCAAACAAATATTTATATGATTTTTTACAAAAAAAAATCAGATTTTACCTATTTTTAATGAATACGTTGTATATTGTAAGCTACATGGGCTGGATTCTAGAATACCTAACACACTTGAAATAGCAATTTTCTTGTTGCAATGTTTTCTTTTAGCTAAAATATGATGAGAAATCATAAAATTCGGGCGCGGAAGCAAATATTCATATGATTTTTTACAAAAATAAAGTCAGATTTTACATATTTTTGAAATGGATATTTTTGTTAAAACGTTCATAAACATGCATTTGGACCTATACTGCGGATAAAATATGATGAAAAATTATAAAATTCGGGCGCGCAAACAAATATTTATATGATTTTTTACAAAAAAAAAGTCAGATTTTAACTATTTTTGATGAATACGTTGTATATTGTAAGGTACATGGGCTGGATTCTAGAATACCTAACACACTTGAAATAGCAATTTTCTTGTTGCAATGTTTTCTTTTACCTAAAATATGATGAAAAATCATAAAATTCGGGCGCGGAAGCAAATATTTATATGATTTTTTACAAAAATAAAGTCAGATTTTTCCTATTCTTGAAATGGATATTTTTGTTAAAACATTCATAAACATGCCTTTGGACCTATTTTGCGGATAAAATATGATGAAAAATTATAAAATTCAGACGCGCAAACAAATGATTATATGATTTTTAACAAAAAAAAAATCAGATTTTACCTATTTTTGATGAATACGTTGTATATTGTAAGCTACATGGGCTGGATTCTAGAATACCTAACACACTTAAAATAGCAATTTTCTTGTTGCAATGTTTTCTTTTACTTAAAATATGATGAAAAATCATAAAATTCGGGCGCGGAAGCAAATATTTATATGATTTTTTACAAAAATAAAGTCAGATTTTTCCTATTCTTGAAATGGATATTTTTGTTAAAACATTCATAAACATGCTTTTGGACCTATATTGCGGATAAAATATGATGAAAAATTATAAAATTCGGGCGCGCAAACAAATATTTATATGATTTTTTACAAAAAAAAAATCAGATTTTACCTATTTTTAATGAATACGTTGTATATTGTAAGCTACATGGGCTGGATTCTAGAATACCTAACACACTTGAAATAGCAATTTTCTTGTTGCAATGTTTTCTTTTAGCTAAAATATGATGAGAAATCATAAAATTCGGGCGCGGAAGCAAATATTCATATGATTTTTTACAAAAATAAAGTCAGATTTTACATATTTTTGAAATGGATATTTTTGTTAAAACGTTCATAAACATGCTTTTGGACCTATATTGCGTATAAAATATGATGAAAAATTATAAAATTCGGGCGCGTAAACAAATATTTATATGATTTTTTACAAAAAAAAAAGTCAGATTTTACCTATTTTTGATGAATACGTTGTATATTGTAAGCTACATGGGCTGGATTCTAGAATACCTAACACACTTGAAATAGCAATTTTCTTTTTGCAATGTTTTCTTTTACCTAAAATATGATGAAAAATCATAAAATTCGGGCGCGGAAGCAAATATTTATATGATTTTTTACAAAAATAAAGTCAGATTTTTCCTATTCTTGAAATGGATATTTTTGTTAAAACATTCATAAACATGCTTTTGGACCTATATTGCGGATAAAATATGATGAAAAATTATAAAATTCGGGCGCGCAAACAAATATTTATATGATTTTTTACAAAAAAAAATCAGATTTTACCTATTTTTAATGAATACGTTGTATATTGTAAGCTACATGGGCTGGATTCTAGAATACCTAACACACTTGAAATAGCAATTTTCTTGTTGCAATGTTTTCTTTTAGCTAAAATATGATGAGAAATCATAAAATTCGGGCGCGGAAGCAAATATTCATATGATTTTTTACAAAAATAAAGTCAGATTTTACATATTTTTGAAATGGATATTTTTGTTAAAACGTTCATAAACATGCTTTTGGACCTATACTGCGGATAAAATATGATGAAAAATTATAAAATTCGGGCGCGCAAACAAATATTTATATGATTTTTTACAAAAAAAAAGTCAGATTTTAACTATTTTTGATGAATACGTTGTATATTGTAAGCTACATGGGCTGGATTCTAGAATACCTAACACACTTGAAATAGCAATTTTCTTGTTGCAATGTTTTCTTTTACCTAAAATATGATGAAAAATCATAAAATTCGGGCGCGGAAGCAAATATTTATATGATTTTTTACAAAAATAAAGTCAGATTTTTCCTATTCTTGAAATGGATATTTTTGTTAAAACATTCATAAACATGCTTTTGGACCTATTTTGCGGATAAAATATGATGAAAAATTATAAAATTCGGACGCGCAAACAAATGATTATATGATTTTTAACAAAAAAAAAATCAGATTTTACCTATTTTTGATGAATACGTTGTATATTGTAAGCTACATGGGCTGGATTCTAGAATACCTAACACACTTGAAATAGCAATTTTCTTGTTGCAATGTTTTCTTTTACCTAAAATATGATGAAAAATCATAAAATTCGGGCGCGGAAGCAAATATTTATATGATTTTTTACAAAAATAAAGTCAGATTTTTCCTATTCTTGAAATGGATATTTTTGTTAAAACATTCATAAACATGCTTTTGGACCTATATTGCGGATAAAATATGATGAAAAATTATAAAATTCGGGCGCGCAAACAAATATTTATATGATTTTTTACAAAAAAAAATCAGATTTCACCTATTTTTAATGAATACGTTGTATATTGTAAGCTACATGGGCTGGATTCTAGAATACCTAACACACTTGAAATAGCAATTTTCTTGTTGCAATGTTTTCTTTTAGCTAAAATATGATGAGAAATCATAAAATTCGGGCGCGGAAGCAAATATTCATATGATTTTTTACAAAAATAAAGTCAGATTTTACATATTTTTGAAATGGATATTTTTGTTAAAACGTTCATAAACATGCTTTTGGACCTATATTGCGTATAAAATATGATGAAAAATTATAAAATTCGGGCGCGTAAACAAATATTTATATGATTTTTTACAAAAAAAAAGTCAGATTTTACCTATTTTTGATGAATACGTTGTATATTGTAAGCTACATGGGCTGGATTCTAGAATACCTAACACACTTGAAATAGCAATTATTTTGTTGCAATGTTTTCTTTTACCTAAAATATGATGAAAAATCATAAAATTCGGGCGCGGAAGCAAATATTCATATGATTTTTTACAAAAATAAAGTCAGATTTTTCTTATTCTTGAAATGGATATTTTTGTTAAAACATTCATAAACATGCTTTTGGACCTATATTGCGGATAAAATATGATGAAAAATTATAAAATTCGGGCGCGCAAACAAATATTTATATGATTTTTTACAAAAAAAAATCAGATTTTACCTATTTTTAATGAATACGTTGTATATTGTAAGCTACATGGGCTGGATTCTAGAATACCTAACACACTTGAAATAGCAATTTTCTTGTTGCAATGTTTTCTTTTAGCTAAAATATGATGAGAAATCATAAAATTCGGGCGCGGAAGTAAATATTCATATAATTTTTTACAAAAATAAAGTCAGATTTTACATATTTTTGAAATGGATATTTTTGTTAAAACGTTCATAAACATGCTTTTGGACCTATACTGCGGATAAAATATGATGAAAAATTATAAAATTCGGGCGCGCAAACAAATATTTATATGATTTTTTACAAAAAAAAAGTCAGATTTTAACTATTTTTGATGAATACGTTGTATATTGTAAGCCACATTCGCTGGATTCTAGAATACCTACCACACTTGAAATAGCAATTTTTTTGTTGCAATGTTTTCTTTTACGTAAATTATGATGAAAAATCATAAAATTCGGGCGCGGAAGCAAATATTTATATGATTTTTTACAAAAATAAAGTCAAATTTTTCCTATTCTTGAAATGGATATTTTTGTTAAAACATTCATAAACATGCTTTTGGACCTATATTGCATATAAAATATGATGAAAAATTATAAAATTCGGGCGCGCAAACAAATATTTATATTATATTTTACAAAAAAAGTCAGATTTTACCTATTTATGATGAATACGTTGTATATTGTAAGCTACATGGGCTGGATTATAGAATACCTACCACACTTGAAATAGCAATTTTCTTGTTGCAATGTTTTCTTTTAGCTAAAATATGATGAAAAATCATAAAATTCGGGCGCGGAAGCAAATATTTATATGATTTTTTTTAAAAAAAAGTCAGATTTTTCCTATTCTTGAAATGGATATTTATGTTAAAACATTCATAAACATGCTTTTGGACCTATACTGCGGATAAAATATGATGAAAAATTATATAATTCGGGCGCGCAAACAAATATTTATATGATTTTTTACAAAAAAAAGTAGGATTTTACCTATTTTTGATGAATACGTTGTATATTGTAAGCTACATGGGCTGGATTCTAGAATACCTACTACACTTGAAATAGCAATTTTCTTGTTGCAATGTTTTCTTTTAGCTAAAATATGATGAAAAATCATAAAATTCGGGCTCGGAAGCAAATATTTATATGATTTTTTACAAATATAAAGTCAGATTTTACATATTTATAAAATGGATATTTTAGTTAAAACGTTCATAAACATGATTTTGGACCTATACTATGGATAAAATATGATGAGAAATCATAAAATTCGGGCGCGGAAGCAAATATTCATATGATTTTTTAGAAAAATAAAGTCAGATTTTACATATTTTTTAAATGGATATTTTTGTTAAAACGTTCATAAACATGCTTTTGGACCTATATTGCGTATAAAATATGATGAAAAATTATAAAATTCGGGCGCGCAAACAAATATTTATATGATTTTTTACAAAAAAAAAGTCAGATTTTACCTATTTTTGATGAATACGTTGTATATTGTAAGCTACATGGGCTGGATTCTAGAATACCTAACACACTTGAAATAGCAATTTTCTTGTTGCAATGTTTTCTTTTACCTAAAATATGATGAAAAATCATAAAATTCGGGCGCGGAAGCAAATATTTATATGATTTTTTACGAAAATAAAGTCAGATTTTTCCTATTCTTGAAATGGATATTTTTGTTAAAACATTCATAAACATGCTTTTGGACCTATATTGCGGATAAAATATGATGAAAAATTATAAAATTCGGGCGCGCAAACAAATATTTATATGATTTTTTACAAAAAAAAATCAGATTTTACCTATTTTTAATGAATACGTTGTATATTGTAAGCTACATGGGCTGGATTCTAGAATACCTAACACACTTGAAATAGCAATTTTCTTGTTGCAATGTTTTCTTTTAGCTAAAATATGATGAGAAATCATAAAATTCAGGCGCGGAAGCAAATATTCATATGATTTTTTACAAAAATAATGTCAGATTTTACATATTTTTGAAATGGATATTTTTGTTAAAACGTTCATAAACAAGCTTTTGGACCTATACTGCGGATAAAATATGATGAAAAATTATAAAATTCGGGCGCGCAAACAAATATTTATATGATTTTTTACAAAAAAAAAGTCAGATTTTAACTATTTTTGATGAATACGTTGTATATTGTAAGCCTCATTCGCTGGATTCTAGAATACCTACCACACTTGAAATAGCAATTTTTTTGTTGCAATGTTTTCTTTTACGTAAATTATGATAAAAAATCATAAAATTCGGCGCGGAAGCAAATATTTATATGATTTTTTACAAAAATAAAGTCAAATTTTTCCTATTCTTGAAATGGATATTTTTGTTAAAACATTCATAAACATGCTTTTGGACCTATACTGCGGATAAAATATGATGAAAAATTATAAAATTCGGGCGCGCAAACAAATTTATATATTATATTTTACAAAAAAAGTCAGATTTTACCTATTTTTGATGAATACGTTGTATATTGCAAGCTACATGGGCTGGATTATAGAATACCTACCACACTTGAAATAGCAATTTTCTTGTTGCAATGTTTTCTTTTAGCTAAAATATGATGAAAAATCATAAAATTCGGGCGCGGAAGCAAATATTTATATGATTTTTTACAAAAAAAAGTCAGATTTTTCCTATTCTTGAAATGGATATTATGTTAAAACATTCATAAACATGCTTTTGGACCTATACTGCGGATAAAATATGATGAAAAATAATATAATTCGGGCGCGCAAACAAATATTTATATGTTTTTTTTACAAAAAAAAGTAGGATTTTACCTATTTTTGATGAATACGTTGTATATTGTAAGCTACATGGGCTGGATTCTAGAATACCTAACACACTTGAAATAGCAATTTTCTTGTTGCAATGTTTTCTTTTACCTAAAATATGATGAAAAATCATAAAATTCGGGCGCGGAAGCAAATATTTATATGATTTTTTTACAAAAATAAAGTCAGATTTTTCTTATTCTTGAAATGGATATTTTTGTTAAAACATTCATAAACATGCTTTTGGACCTATATTGCGGATAAAATATGATGAAAAATTATAAAATTCGGGCGCGCAAACAAATATTTATATGATTTTTTTACAAAAAAAAATCAGATTTTACCTATTTTTAATGAATACGTTGTATATTGTAAGCTACATGGGCTGGATTCTAGAATACCTAACACACTTGAAATAGCAATTTTCTTGTTGCAATGTTTTCTTTTAGCTAAAATATGATAAGAAATCATAAAATTCGGGCGCGGAAGCAAATATTCATATGATTTTTTACAAAAATAAAGTCAGATTTTACATATTTTTGAAATGGATATTTTTGTTAAAACGTTCATAAACATGCATTTGGACCTATACTGCGGATAAAATATGATGAAAAATTATAAAATTCGGGCGCGCAAACAAATATTTATATGATTTTTTACAAAAAAAAAGTCAGATTTTAACTATTTTTGATGAATACGTTGTATATTGTAAGGTACATGGGCTGGATTCTAGAATACCTAACACACTTGAAATAGCAATTTTCTTGTTGCAATGTTTTCTTTTACCTAAAATATGATGAAAAATCATAAAATTCGGGCGCGGAAGCAAATATTTATATGATTTTTTACAAAAATAAAGTCAGATTTTTCCTATTCTTGAAATGGATATTTTTGTTAAAACATTCATAAAAATGCCTTTGGACCTATTTTGCGGATAAATATGATGAAAAATTATAAAATTCAGACGCGCAAACAAATGATTATATGATTTTTAACAAAAAAAAAATCAGATTTTACCTATTTTTGATGAATACGTTGTATATTGTAAGCTACATGGGCTGGATTCTAGAATACCTAACACACTTAAAATAGCAATTTTCTTGTTGCAATGTTTTCTTTTACCTAAAATATGATGAAAAATCATAAAATTCGGGCGCGGAAGCAAATATTTATATGATTTTTTACAAAAATAAAGTCAGATTTTTCCTATTCTTGAAATGGATATTTTTGTTAAAACATTCATAAACATGCTTTTGGACCTATATTGCGGATAAAATATGATGAAAAATTATAAAATTCGGGCGCGCAAACAAATATTTATATGATTTTTTACAAAAAAAAATCAGATTTTACCTATTTTTAATGAATACGTTGTATATTGTAAGCTACATGGGCTGGATTATAGAATACCTAACACACTTGAAATAGCAATTTTCTTGTTGCAATGTTTTCTTTTAGCTAAAATATGATGAGAAATCATAAAATTCGGGCGCGGAAGCAAATATTCATATGATTTTTTACAAAAATAAAGTCAGATTTTACATATTTTTGAAATGGATATTTTTGTTAAAACGTTCATAAACATGCTTTTGGACCTATATTGCGTATAAAATATGATGAAAAATTATAAAATTCGGGCGCGTAAACAAATATTTATATGATTTTTTACAAAAAAAAAGTCAGATTTTACCTATTTTTGATGAATACGTTGTATATTGTAAGCTACATGGGCTGGATTCTAGAATACCTAACACACTTAAAATAGCAATTTTCTTGTTGCAATGTTTTCTTTTACCTAAAATATGATGAAAAATCATAAAATTCGGGCGCGGAAGCAAATATTTATATGATTTTTTACAAAAATAAAGTCAGATTTTTCCTATTCTTGAAATGGATATTTTTGTTAAAACATTCATAAACATGCTTTTGGACCTATATTGCGGATAAAATATGATGAAAAATTATAAAATTCGGGCGCGCAAACAAATATTTATATGATTTTTTACAAAAAAAAATCAGATTTTACCTATTTTTAATGAATACGTTGTATATTGTAAGCTACATGGGCTGGATTCTAGAATACCTAACACACTTGAAATAGCAATTTTCTTGTTGCAATGTTTTCTTTTAGCTAAAATATGATGAGAAATCATAAAATTCGGGCGCGGAAGCAAATATTCATATGATTTTTTACAAAAATAAAGTCAGATTTTACATATTTTTGAAATGGATATTTTTGTTAAAACGTTCATAAACATGCTTTTGGACCTATATTGCGTATAAAATATGATGAAAAATTATAAAATTCGGGCGCGTAAACAAATATTTATATGATTTTTACAAAAAAAAGTCAGATTTTACCTATTTTTGATGAATACGTTGTATATTGTAAGCTACATGGGCTGGATTCTAGAATACCTAACACACTTGAAATAGCAATTTTCTTTTTGCAATGTTTTCTTTTACCTAAAATATGATGAAAAATCATAAAATTCGGGCGCGGAAGCAAATATTTATATGATTTTTTACAAAAATAAAGTCAGATTTTTCCTATTCTTGAAATGGATATTTTTGTTTAAAACATTCATAAACATGCTTTTGGACCTATATTGCGGATAAAATATGATGAAAAATTATAAAATTCGGGGGCGCGCAAACAAATATTTATATGATTTTTTACAAAAAAAAATCAGATTTTACCTATTTTTAATGAATACGTTGTATATTGTAAGCTACATGGGCTGGATTCTAGAATACCTAACACACTTGAAATAGCAATTTTCTTGTTGCAATGTTTTCTTTTAGCTAAAATATGATGAGAAATCATAAAATCGGGCGCGGAAGCAAATATTCATATGATTTTTTACAAAAATAAAGTCAGATTTTACATATTTTTGAAATGGATATTTTTGTTAAAACGTTCATAAACATGCTTTTGGACCTATACTGCGGATAAAATATGATGAAAAATGATAAAATTCGGGCGCGCAAACGAATATTTATATGATTTTACGCGCAAAATCAGAGTGATTTTAACTATTTTTGATGAATACGTTGTATATTGTAAGCTACATGGGCTGGATTCTAGAATACCTAACACACTTGAAATAGCAATTTTCTTGTTGCAATGTTTTCTTTTACCTAAAATATGATGAAAAATCATAAAATTCGGGCGCGGAAGCAAATATTTATATGATTTTTTACAAAAATAAAGTCAGATTTTTCCTATTCTTGAAATGGATATATTTGTTAAAACATTCATAAACATGCTTTTGGACCTATTTTGCGGATAAAATATGATGAAAAATTATAAAATTCGGACGCGCAAACAAATGATTATATGATTTTTAACAAAAAAAAAAATCAGATTTTACCTATTTTTGATGAATACGTTGTATATTGTAAGCTACATGGGCTGGATTCTAGAATACCTAACACACTTGAAATAGCAATTTTCTTGTTGCAATGTTTTCTTTTACCTAAAATATGATGAAAAATCATAAAATTCGGGCGCGGAAGCAAATATTTATATGATTTTTTACAAAAATAAAGTCAGATTTTTCCTATTCTTGAAATGGATATTTTTGTTAAAACATTCATAAACATGCTTTTGGACCTATATTGCGGATAAAATATGATGAAAAATTATAAAATTCGGGCGCGCAAACAAATATTTATATGATTTTTTACAAAAAAAAATCAGATTTCACCTATTTTTAATGAATACGTTGTATATTGTAAGCTACATGGGCTGGATTCTAGAATACCTAACACACTTGAAATAGCAATTTTCTTGTTGCAATGTTTTCTTTTAGCTAAAATATGATGAGAAATCATAAAATTCGGGCGCGGAAGCAAATATTCATATGATTTTTTACAAAAATAAAGTCAGATTTTACATATTTTTGAAATGGATATTTTTGTTAAAACGTTCATAAACATGCTTTTGGACCTATATTGCGTATAAAATATGATGAAAAATTATAAAATTCGGGCGCGTAAACAAATATTTATATGATTTTTTACAAAAAAAAAGTCAGATTTTACCTATTTTTGATGAATACGTTGTATATTGTAAGCTACATGGGCTGGATTCTAGAATACCTAACACACTTGAAATAGCAATTATTTTGTTGCAATGTTTTCTTTTACCTAAAATATGATGAAAAATCATAAAATTCGGGCGCGGAAGCAAATATTCATATGATTTTTTACAAAAATAAAGTCAGATTTTTCCTATTCTTGAAATGGATATTTTTGTTAAAACATTCATAAACATGCTTTTGGACCTATATTGCGGATAAAATATGATGAAAAATTATAAAATTCGGGCGCGCAAACAAATATTTATATGATTTTTTACAAAAAAAAATCAGATTTTACCTACTTTTAATGAATACGTTGTATATTGTAAGCTACATGGGCTGGATTCTAGAATACCTAACACACTTGAAATAGCAATTTTCTTGTTGCAATGTTTTCTTTTAGCTAAAATATGATGAGAAATCATAAAATTCGGGCGCGGAAGTAAATATTCATATAATTTTTTACAAAAATAAAGTCAGATTTTACATATTTTTGAAATGGATATTTTTGTTAAAACGTTCATAAACATGCTTTTGGACCTATACTGCGGATAAAATATGATGAAAAATTATAAAATTCGGGCGCGCAAACAAATATTTATATGATTTTTTACAAAAAAAAAGTCAGATTTTAACTATTTTTGATGAATACGTTGTATATTGTAAGCCACATTCGCTGGATTCTAGAATACCTACCACACTTGAAATAGCAATTTTTTTGTTGCAATGTTTTCTTTTACGTAAATTATGATGAAAAATCATAAAATTCGGGCGCGGAAGCAAATATTTATATGATTTTTTACAAAAATAAAGTCAAATTTTTCCTATTCTTGAAATGGATATTTTTGTTAAAACATTCATAAACATGCTTTTGGACCTATATTGCATATAAAATATGATGAAAAATTATAAAATTCGGGCGCGCAAACAAATATTTATATTATATTTTACAAAAAAAGTCAGATTTTACCTATTTATGATGAATACGTTGTATATTGTAAGCTACATGGGCTGGATTATAGAATACCTACCACACTTGAAATAGCAATTTTCTTGTTGCAATGTTTTCTTTTAGCTAAAATATGATGAAAAATCATAAAATTCGGGCGCGGAAGCAAATATTTATATGATTTTTTTAAAAAAAAAGTCAGATTTTTCCTATTCTTGAAATGGATATTTATGTTAAAACATTCATAAACATGCTTTTGGACCTATACTGCGGATAAAATATGATGAAAAATTATATAATTCGGGCGCGCAAACAAATATTTATATGATTTTTTACAAAAAAAAGTAGGATTTTACCTATTTTTGATGAATACGTTGTATATTGTAAGCTACATGGGCTGGATTCTAGAATACCTAACAAACTTGAAATAGCAATTTTCTTGTTGCAATGTTTTCTTTTAGCTAAAATATGATGAAAAATCATAAAATTCGGGCTCGGAAGCAAATATTTATATGATTTTTTACAAATATAAAGTCAGATTTTTCCTATTCTTGAAATGGATATTTATGTTAAAACATTCATAAACATGCTTTTGGACCTATACTGCGGATAAAATATGATGAAAAATAATATAATTCGGGCGCGCAAACAAATATTTATATGTTTTTTTTACAAAAAAAAAGTAGGATTTTACCTATTTTTGATGAATACGTTGTATATTGTAAGCTACATGGGCTGGATTCTAGAATACCTAAAAAACTTGAAATAGCAATTTTCTTGTTGCAATGTTTTCTTTTAGCTAAAATATGATGAAAAATCATAAAATTCGGGCTCGGAAGCAAATATTTATATGATTTTTTTACAAATATAAAGTCAGATTTTACATATTTATAAAATGGATATTTTAGTTAAAACGTTCATAAACATGATTTTGGACCTATACTATGGATAAAAATATGATGAGAAATCATAAAATTCGGGCGCGGAAGCAAATATTCATATGATTTTTTACAAAAATAAAGTCAGATTTTACATATTTTTTAAATGGATATTTTTGTTAAAACGTTCATAAACATGCTTTTGGACCTATATTGCGTATAAAATATGATGAAAAATTATAAAATTCGGGCGCGCAAACAAATATTTATATGATTTTTTACAAAAAAAAGTCAGATTTTACCTATTTTTGATGAATACGTTGTATATTGTAAGCTACATGGGCTGGATTCTAGAATACCTAACACACTTGAAATAGCAATTTTCTTGTTGCAATGTTTTCTTTTACCTAAAATATGATGAAAAATCATAAAATTCGGGCGCGGAAGCAAATATTTATATGAATTTTTACAAAAATAAAGTCAGATTTTTCCTATTCTTGAAATGGATATTTTTGTTAAAACATTCATAAACATGCTTTTGGACCTATATTGCGGATAAAATATCATGAAAAATTATAAAATTCGGGTGCGCAAACAAATATTTATATGATTTTTTACAAAAAAAAATCAGATTTTACCAATTTTTAATGAATACGTTGTATATTGTAAGCTACATGGGCTGGATTCTAGAATACCTAACACACTTGAAATAGCAATTTTCTTGTTGCAATGTTTTCTTTTAGCTAAAATATGATGAGAAATCATAAAATTCGGGCGCGGAAGCAAATATTTATATGATTTTTTACAAAAAAAAGTCAGATTTTTCCTATTCTTGAAATGGATATTTATGTTAAAACATTCATAAACATGCTTTTGGACCTATATTGCGGATAAAATATGATGAAAAATTATAAAATTCGGACGCGCAAACAAATGATTATATGATTTTTAACAAAAAAAAAATCAGATTTTACCTATTTTTGATGAATACGTTGTATATTGTAAGCTATATGGGCTGGATTCTAGAATACCTAACACACTTGAAATAGCAATTTTCTTGTTGCAATGTTTTCTTTTAGCTAAAATATGATGAGAAATCATAAAATTCGGGCGCGGAAGCAAATATTCATATGATTTTTTACAAAAATAAAGTCAGATTTTACATATTTTTGAAATGGATATTTTTGTTAAAACGTTCATAAACATGCTTTTGGACCTATATTGCGTATAAAATATGATGAAAAATTATAAAATACGGGCGCGCAAACAAATATTTATATGATTTTTTACAAAAATAAAGTCAGATTTTACCTATTTTTGATGAATACGTTGTATATTGTAAGCTTCATTGGCTGGATTATAGAATACCTACCACACTTGAAATAGCAATTTTCTTGTTGCAATGTTTTCTTTTACCTAAAATATGATGAAAAATCATAAAATTCGGGCGCGGAAGCAAATATTTATATGATTTTTTACAAAAATAAAGTCAGATTTTTCCTATTCTTGAAATGGATATTTTTGTTAAAACATTCATAAACATGCTTTTGGACCTATTTTGCGGATAAAATATGATAAAAAATTATAAAATTCGGACGCGCAAACAAATGATTATATGATTTTTAACAAAAAAAAAATCAGATTTTACCTATTTTTGATGAATACGTTGTATATTGTAAGCTACATGGGCTGGATTCTAGAATACTTAACACACTTGAAATAGCAATTTTCTTGTTGCAATGTTTTCTTTTAGCTAAAATATGATGAGAAATCATAAAATTCGGGCTCGGAAGCAAATATTTATATGATTTTTTACAAATATAAAGTCAGATTTTACATATTTATAAAATGGATATTTTAGTTAAAACGTTCATAAACATGATTTTGGACCTATACTATGGATAAAATATGATGAGAAATCATAAAATTCGGGCGCGGAAGCAAATATTCATATGATTTTTTACAAAAATAAAGTCAGATTTTACATATTTTTTAAATGGATATTTTTGTTAAAACGTTCATAAACATGCTTTTGGACCTATATTGCGTATAAAATATGATGAAAAATTATAAAATTCGGGCGCGCAAACAAATATTTATATGATTTTTTAAATTTTGGAATTATTCGGCCTTGGAGATCCAATGAATAAAACGCAATTGTTTAGTAACAATGTGATATATTCTTTATTATAAATAGGGACGTTTCGAGGATAATATTTTCCCCATCTTCAGCTGTTTTACAAAATTTCAATGTTACAATTATGAATTTTTTAACAACAAAACCATCACTCACCATGATTTGATGAAATATATAAGTGTGTACAGTTTACATTTTACATTTGTTTAAAATTGATTGATCGTTAATACAGATCACATCAACATTGGATAAATCGATGGAAAAGTACGTCAACTCCTCGTGGGAGTCGGCGATAATCTAACAGAATAAAACGGAAACTAATGGAACAATGGTCGGTTCATAGTGCCAACTTAAAAATTTAGGGAATAAAAATATTATAAATGGCGGTAAATTTAAAATTGAAAATTTAATTTTTTAAAAATTTTTTTAATCACTGATAATGATGTATAAAATGATTTAAATATTTAAGGTTGTTTTTATAATCTGTCTGAAAGTTTAAATTTGAATTTTTATTGGAATTAATGTAAAAAGTTTCTTTTATTAGTCTTTTGTTATAATCATTCTCGGAATCTATAATTGTTGTGCCTTTAAATTTAAATTTATGGCCTGTTTCTAAAGAATGTTTAGTTAAAGCACTATGATTTGGGTTAAGCCTTTTTGTATGATATTCATGTTGATAAATACGTTTTTTTAAAGGTTGTGAAGTTTCACCAATGTAGTTTTTGTTACAAGAACCACATTCGACCTTATAGATGACATTTTTTAAATCTGTAGGTGGAACTTTATCTTTAAGTTTAGTGAATAAATCCTTTGTGTTTGTATTAGAATAATTAGATATTGTAATATTACTATTTTTGGTCAATTTATTCAAGGTACAATTTATTTTATTGTCGTATGGAACTTTTGAGTAAATTTTCTCAGAGTTATTATTATTAGTTAAGTTATTATTGTGATTATCTCTATTTTGTAAAATAAAAATTCTTTTATTAATGTATTTATTAATAAATGAAAGAGGGTAACAATTCTGTTGTAATATATTTCTAATATAATTTAAGTTTTTTTGATGGAAGCATTGATTCGATAATAAAATAGCTCTATCAACTAATGAATTGATGACACTTATTTTATATTTTAAACAAGTGTACGAATGGAAATTAAGGTATCTACCACTACTGGTAGGTTTTTGATACCAATCAGTGATAATAGAATTATTTTCTCGAATAATTCTAACATCAAGAAAGCTTAAACTATTATTAGTTTCCATTTCTAAAGTGAATTTAATTCTGTGATGGCAACTGTTAAATTTATTTAAAATGCAATTAATTAAATCAGTGGGGGCAATTAGTAAACAATCATCTACATATCTCTTGTAATATAAAATTTTTAAATTTGGGTCGTGAATAATCTCGTTTTCTAATTTTTGTAAGATGATGTCTGCCAATGAACTTGATATACTGGATCCCATGGGTGACCCATCAATTTGTTTATATATGACTTCATTGTGACTAAAAATGGAATTTTGAAAACATAATTTTATACCTTGAATAAATTGATCAATATTTAAATCTGTGTGTTCTTTAATTTCTGTCCATCTATCTTTAATACATTCTAAAACAAAATCTTGTGGAATACTCGGATATAAGGCTACTACGTCTAAACTGAAAATAGAAAAATTTGGTGGTACTTTAATTTTATTAATGTCATCTACAAGATCGAATGAGTTTTTGACGTTGAATTCAGAGTTGGAAGTTACTTTAGTAAGAATATTATTTAAAAATTTAGAAAGTTTATATACAGGTGTATCAATTGTTGATGTGATCTGTCTTAATGGTACATTATTTTTATGTATTTTAGGATTCATGTACATTCTGCCTATACGGGGGTTATGAACTATTAATTCGGGTTTATTGATACTCTTTAAATATTTTTTACAATCATTATCTAGTTTATGAATAGGGTTTTTGTTAATTTTGATGTAAGTAGATTCGTCATTTAAAATGTTATTAGATTTATTTAAATATTCTTGTTTAAACATGATGACAGTCTTTGATCCTTTATCTGCTTTACTGATAATTATATTGTCCTTATTCAATTTTAAAAATTGTTTTGTTAACTTAATCCATTGTAACAATTCGATTTGTGAGAAAGTAAGTTTTTCATTTTTAAGGGTAATAAATCTGGAGTCTAAATATTTTGATAATTTTGTTTTCATTTTATCTTTATCTTCTATGGAACTTTTATCAATGGTTAGTGAAAGGTTAATGTAAGTTTCTAAAATTAATTGTTTAATATGTTTTAAATTTTTAGTTTTATAGCTAAATTTTGGGCCTAATGATAAAATTATTAATATCTTTTCATCTATGTTTATGTCAGTCAAGTTAACAATCCAATTTTTATAATGTAATTTTAAGAAGGTACAAATACTGTCTTTAAGTTCAATATGTTTTAAATTACTCAGTTTCTTATCAGTATTAATTTTATTCATACAGATTTAAAAAATGTCATCTATAAGGTCGAATGTGGTTCTTGTAACAAAAACTACATTGGTGAAACTTCACAACCTTTAAAAAAACGTATTTATCAACATGAATATCATACAAAAAGGCTTAACCCAAATCATAGTGCTTTAACTAAACATTCTTTAGAAACAGGCCATAAATTTAAATTTAAAGGCACAACAATTATAGATTCCGAGAATGATTATAACAAAAGACTAATAAAAGAAACTTTTTACATTAATTCCAATAAAAATTCAAATTTAAACTTTCAGACAGATTATAAAAACAACCTTAAATATTTAAATCATTTTATACATCATTATCAGTGATTAAAAAAATTTTTAAAAAATTAAATTTTCAATTTTAAATTTACCGCCATTTATAATATTTTTATTCCCTAAATTTTTAAGTTGGCACTATGAACCGACCATTGTTCCATTAGTTTCCGTTTTATTCTGTTAGATTATCGCCGACTCCCACGAGGAGTTGACGTACTTTTCCATCGATTTATCCAATGTTGATGTGATCTGTATTAACGATCAATCAATTTTAAACAAATGTAAAATGTAAACTGTACACACTTATATATTTCATCAAATCATGGTGAGTGATGGTTTTGTTGTTAAAAAATTCATAATTGTAACATTGAAATTTTGTAAAACAGCTGAAGATGGGGAAAATATTATCCTCGAAACGTCCCTATTTATAATAAAGAATATATCACATTGTTACTAAACAATTGCGTTTTATTCATTGGATCTCCAAGGCCGAATAATTCCAAAATTTAAACAAATTCAGGATCCACCTAACCTCAAAAAAATTTTCCACGTGGGAGTCGGCGAGAATCTCCCAAACCACCATTCATCATGTACACCGGATTTTTCAACCAAATTCACCAACAGTTTGGATACAAGACACAACGTTCTATCCGTACGTACTTCAACATACATAAGAAATTAGCATTAATTGAAAACAGACTCTATTTCTTGGAATCATGTAAACATTACAATATTATCCCAAATTTCATAAAAAATAATGTCAATAGAAATAATTTGCAATTTAATTCAAATATAATTAATTTAAAATACAATAATACTTGTAAAACATTTCAATTTAAACTTCTTAATATGGAAATCACAGATGTTCATTCTGTATTACATAATTTAAATAAATTAAAATCTAAATATGTAGTAGAATTCATGTCCAATCTGCCTATAGAGGTTTATTACTATATAATTTACAATAGTAACAAACTTTACCATAACACTAAATCTCTGAATAAAATTAATATTGATAAGAAACTGAGTAATTTAAAACATATTGAACTTAAAGACAGTATTTGTACCTTCTTAAAATTACATTATAAAAATTGGATTGTTAACTTGACTGACATAAACATAGATGAAAAGATATTAATAATTTTATCATTAGGCCCAAAATTTAGCTATAAAACTAAAAATTTAAAACATATTAAACAATTAATTTTAGAAACTTACATTAACCTTTCACTAACCATTGATAAAAGTTCCATAGAAGATAAAGATAAAATGAAAACAAAATTATCAAAATATTTAGACTCCAGATTTATTACCCTTAAAAATGAAAAACTTACTTTCTCACAAATCGAATTGTTACAATGGATTAAGTTAACAAAACAATTTTTAAAATTGAATAAGGACAATATAATTATCAGTAAAGCAGATAAAGGATCAAAGACTGTCATCATGTTTAAACAAGAATATTTAAATAAATCTAATAACATTTTAAATGACGAATCTACTTACATCAAAATTAACAAAAACCCTATTCATAAACTAGATAATGATTGTAAAAAATATTTAAAGAGTATCAATAAACCCGAATTAATAGTTCATAACCCCCGTATAGGCAGAATGTACATGAATCCTAAAATACATAAAAATAATGTACCATTAAGACAGATCACATCAACAATTGATACACCTGTATATAAACTTTCTAAATTTTTAAATAATATTCTTACTAAAGTAACTTCCAACTCTGAATTCAACGTCAAAAACTCATTCGATCTTGTAGATGACATTAATAAAATTAAAGTACCACCAAATTTTTCTATTTTCAGTTTAGACGTAGTAGCCTTATATCCGAGTATTCCACAAGATTTTGTTTTAGAATGTATTAAAGATAGATGGACAGAAATTAAAGAACACACAGATTTAAATATTGATCAATTTATTCAAGGTATAAAATTATGTTTTCAAAATTCCATTTTTAGTCACAATGAAGTCATATATAAACAAATTGATGGGTCACCCATGGGATCCAGTATATCAAGTTCATTGGCAGACATCATCTTACAAAAATTAGAAAACGAGATTATTCACGACCCAAATTTAAAAATTTTATATTACAAGAGATATGTAGATGATTGTTTACTAATTGCCCCCACTGATTTAATTAATTGCATTTTAAATAAATTTAACAGTTGCCATCACAGAATTAAATTCACTTTAGAAATGGAAACTAATAATAGTTTAAGCTTTCTTGATGTTAGAATTATTCGAGAAAATAATTCTATTATCACTGTTTGGTATCAAAAACCTACCAGTAGTGGTAGATACCTTAATTTCCATTCGTACACTTGTTTAAAATATAAAATAAGTGTCATCAATTCATTAGTTGATAGAGCTATTTTATTATCGAATCAATGCTTCCATCAAAAAAACTTAAATTATATTAGAAATATATTACAACAGAATTGTTACCCTCTTTCATTTATTAATAAATACATTAATAAAAGAATTTTTATTTTACAAAATAGAGATAATCACAATAATAACTTAACTAATAATAATAACTCTGAGAAAATTTACTCAAAAGTTCCATACGACAATAAAATAAATTGTACCTTGAATAAATTGACCAAAAATAGTAATATTACAATATCTAATTATTCTAATACAAACACAAAGGATTTATTCACTAAACTTAAAGATAAAGTTCCACCTACAGATTTAAAAAATGTCATCTATAAGGTCGAATGTGGTTCTTGTAACAAAAACTACATTGGTGAAACTTCACAACCTTTAAAAAAACGTATTTATCAACATGAATATCATACAAAAAGGCTTAACCCAAATCATAGTGCTTTAACTAAACATTCTTTAGAAACAGGCCATAAATTTAAATTTAAAGGCACAACAATTATAGATTCCGAGAATGATTATAACAAAAGACTAATAAAAGAAACTTTTTACATTAATTCCAATAAAAATTCAAATTTAAACTTTCAGACAGATTATAAAAACAACCTTAAATATTTAAATCATTTTATACATCATTATCAGTGATTAAAAAAATTTTTAAAAAAATTAAATTTTCAATTTTAAATTTACCGCCATTTATAATATTTTTATTCCCTAAATTTTTAAGTTGGCACTATGAACCGACCATTGTTCCATTAGTTTCCGTTTTATTCTGTTAGATTATCGCCGACTCCCACGAGGAGTTGACGTACTTTTCCATCGATTTATCCAATGTTGATGTGATCTGTATTAACGATCAATCAATTTTAAACAAATGTAAAATGTAAACTGTACACACTTATATATTTCATCAAATCATGGTGAGTGATGGTTTTGTTGTTAAAAAATTCATAATTGTAACATTGAAATTTTGTAAAACAGCTGAAGATGGGGAAAATATTATCCTCGAAACGTCCCTATTTATAATAAAGAATATATCACATTGTTACTAAACAATTGCGTTTTATTCATTGGATCTCCAAGGCCGAATAATTCCAAAATTTAAACAAATTCAGGATCCACCTAACCTCAAAAAAATTTTCCACGTGGGAGTCGGCGAGAATCTCCCAAACCACCATTCATCATGTACACCGGATTTTTCAACCAAATTCACCAACAGTTTGGATACAAGACACAACGTTCTATCCGTACGTACTTCAACATACATAAGAAATTAGCATTAATTGAAAACAGACTCTATTTCTTGGAATCATGTAAACATTACAATATTATCCCAAATTTCATAAAAAATAATGTCAATAGAAATAATTTGCAATTTAATTCAAATATAATTAATTTAAAATACAATAATACTTGTAAAACATTTCAATTTAAACTTCTTAATATGGAAATCACAGATGTTCATTCTGTATTACATAATTTAAATAAATTAAAATCTAAATATGTAGTAGAATTCATGTCCAATCTGCCTATAGAGGTTTATTACTATATAATTTACAATAGTAACAAACTTTACCATAACACTAAATCTCTGAATAAAATTAATATTGATAAGAAACTGAGTAATTTAAAACATATTGAACTTAAAGACAGTATTTGTACCTTCTTAAAATTACATTATAAAAATTGGATTGTTAACTTGACTGACATAAACATAGATGAAAAGATATTAATAATTTTATCATTAGGCCCAAAATTTAGCTATAAAACTAAAAATTTAAAACATATTAAACAATTAATTTTAGAAACTTACATTAACCTTTCACTAACCATTGATAAAAGTTCCATAGAAGATAAAGATAAAATGAAAACAAAATTATCAAAATATTTAGACTCCAGATTTATTACCCTTAAAAATGAAAAACTTACTTTCTCACAAATCGAATTGTTACAATGGATTAAGTTAACAAAACAATTTTTAAAATTGAATAAGGACAATATAATTATCAGTAAAGCAGATAAAGGATCAAAGACTGTCATCATGTTTAAACAAGAATATTTAAATAAATCTAATAACATTTTAAATGACGAATCTACTTACATCAAAATTAACAAAAACCCTATTCATAAACTAGATAATGATTGTAAAAAATATTTAAAGAGTATCAATAAACCCGAATTAATAGTTCATAACCCCCGTATAGGCAGAATGTACATGAATCCTAAAATACATAAAAATAATGTACCATTAAGACAGATCACATCAACAATTGATACACCTGTATATAAACTTTCTAAATTTTTAAATAATATTCTTACTAAAGTAACTTCCAACTCTGAATTCAACGTCAAAAACTCATTCGATCTTGTAGATGACATTAATAAAATTAAAGTACCACCAAATTTTTCTATTTTCAGTTTAGACGTAGTAGCCTTATATCCGAGTATTCCACAAGATTTTGTTTTAGAATGTATTAAAGATAGATGGACAGAAATTAAAGAACACACAGATTTAAATATTGATCAATTTATTCAAGGTATAAAATTATGTTTTCAAAATTCCATTTTTAGTCACAATGAAGTCATATATAAACAAATTGATGGGTCACCCATGGGATCCAGTATATCAAGTTCATTGGCAGACATCATCTTACAAAAATTAGAAAACGAGATTATTCACGACCCAAATTTAAAAATTTTATATTACAAGAGATATGTAGATGATTGTTTACTAATTGCCCCCACTGATTTAATTAATTGCATTTTAAATAAATTTAACAGTTGCCATCACAGAATTAAATTCACTTTAGAAATGGAAACTAATAATAGTTTAAGCTTTCTTGATGTTAGAATTATTCGAGAAAATAATTCTATTATCACTGATTGGTATCAAAAACCTACCAGTAGTGGTAGATACCTTAATTTCCATTCGTACACTTGTTTAAAATATAAAATAAGTGTCATCAATTCATTAGTTGATAGAGCTATTTTATTATCGAATCAATGCTTCCATCAAAAAAACTTAAATTATATTAGAAATATATTACAACAGAATTGTTACCCTCTTTCATTTATTAATAAATACATTAATAAAAGAATTTTTATTTTACAAAATAGAGATAATCACAATAATAACTTAACTAATAATAATAACTCTGAGAAAATTTACTCAAAAGTTCCATATGACAATAAAATAAATTGTACCTTGAATAAATTGACCAAAAATAGTAATATTACAATATCTAATTATTCTAATACAAACACAAAGGATTTATTCACTAAACTTAAAGATAAAGTTCCACCTACAGATTTAAAAAATGTCATCTATAAGGTCGAATGTGGTTCTTGTAACAAAAACTACATTGGTGAAACTTCACAACCTTTAAAAAAACGTATTTATCAACATGAATATCATACAAAAAGGCTTAACCCAAATCATAGTGCTTTAACTAAACATTCTTTAGAAACAGGCCATAAATTTAAATTTAAAGGCACAACAATTATAGATTCCGAGAATGATTATAACAAAAGACTAATAAAAGAAACTTTTTACATTAATTCCAATAAAAATTCAAATTTAAACTTTCAGACAGATTATAAAAACAACCTTAAATATTTAAATCATTTTATACATCATTATCAGTGATTAAAAAAATTTTTAAAAAATTAAATTTTCAATTTTAAATTTACCGCCATTTATAATATTTTTATTCCCTAAATTTTTAAGTTGGCACTATGAACCGACCATTGTTCCATTAGTTTCCGTTTTATTCTGTTAGATTATCGCCGACTCCCACGAGGAGTTGACGTACTTTTCCATCGATTTATCCAATGTTGATGTGATCTGTATTAACGATCAATCAATTTTAAACAAATGTAAAATGTAAACTGTACACACTTATATATTTCATCAAATCATGGTGAGTGATGGTTTTGTTGTTAAAAAATTCATAATTGTAACATTGAAATTTTGTAAAACAGCTGAAGATGGGGAAAATATTATCCTCGAAACGTCCCTATTTATAATAAAGAATATATCACATTGTTACTAAACAATTGCGTTTTATTCATTGGATCTCCAAGGCCGAATAATTCCAAAATTTAAACAAATTCAGGATCCACCTAACCTCAAAAAAATTTTCCACGTGGGAGTCGGCGAGAATCTCCCAAACCACCATTCATCATGTACACCGGATTTTTCAACCAAATTCACCAACAGTTTGGATACAAGACACAACGTTCTATCCGTACGTACTTCAACATACATAAGAAATTAGCATTAATTGAAAACAGACTCTATTTCTTGGAATCATGTAAACATTACAATATTATCCCAAATTTCATAAAAAATAATGTCAATAGAAATAATTTGCAATTTAATTCAAATATAATTAATTTAAAATACAATAATACTTGTAAAACATTTCAATTTAAACTTCTTAATATGGAAATCACAGATGTTCATTCTGTATTACATAATTTAAATAAATTAAAATCTAAATATGTAGTAGAATTCATGTCCAATCTGCCTATAGAGGTTTATTACTATATAATTTACAATAGTAACAAACTTTACCATAACACTAAATCTCTGAATAAAATTAATATTGATAAGAAACTGAGTAATTTAAAACATATTGAACTTAAAGACAGTATTTGTACCTTCTTAAAATTACATTATAAAAATTGGATTGTTAACTTGACTGACATAAACATAGATGAAAAGATATTAATAATTTTATCATTAGGCCCAAAATTTAGCTATAAAACTAAAAATTTAAAACATATTAAACAATTAATTTTAGAAACTTACATTAACCTTTCACTAACCATTGATAAAAGTTCCATAGAAGATAAAGATAAAATGAAAACAAAATTATCAAAATATTTAGACTCCAGATTTATTACCCTTAAAAATGAAAAACTTACTTTCTCACAAATCGAATTGTTACAATGGATTAAGTTAACAAAACAATTTTTAAAATTGAATAAGGACAATATAATTATCAGTAAAGCAGATAAAGGATCAAAGACTGTCATCATGTTTAAACAAGAATATTTAAATAAATCTAATAACATTTTAAATGACGAATCTACTTACATCAAAATTAACAAAAACCCTATTCATAAACTAGATAATGATTGTAAAAAATATTTAAAGAGTATCAATAAACCCGAATTAATAGTTCATAACCCCCGTATAGGCAGAATGTACATGAATCCTAAAATACATAAAAATAATGTACCATTAAGACAGATCACATCAACAATTGATACACCTGTATATAAACTTTCTAAATTTTTAAATAATATTCTTACTAAAGTAACTTCCAACTCTGAATTCAACGTCAAAAACTCATTCGATCTTGTAGATGACATTAATAAAATTAAAGTACCACCAAATTTTTCTATTTTCAGTTTAGACGTAGTAGCCTTATATCCGAGTATTCCACAAGATTTTGTTTTAGAATGTATTAAAGATAGATGGACAGAAATTAAAGAACACACAGATTTAAATATTGATCAATTTATTCAAGGTATAAAATTATGTTTTCAAAATTCCATTTTTAGTCACAATGAAGTCATATATAAACAAATTGATGGGTCACCCATGGGATCCAGTATATCAAGTTCATTGGCAGACATCATCTTACAAAAATTAGAAAACGAGATTATTCACGACCCAAATTTAAAAATTTTATATTACAAGAGATATGTAGATGATTGTTTACTAATTGCCCCCACTGATTTAATTAATTGCATTTTAAATAAATTTAACAGTTGCCATCACAGAATTAAATTCACTTTAGAAATGGAAACTAATAATAGTTTAAGCTTTCTTGATGTTAGAATTATTCGAGAAAATAATTCTATTATCACTGATTGGTATCAAAAACCTACCAGTAGTGGTAGATACCTTAATTTCCATTCGTACACTTGTTTAAAATATAAAATAAGTGTCATCAATTCATTAGTTGATAGAGCTATTTTATTATCGAATCAATGCTTCCATCAAAAAAACTTAAATTATATTAGAAATATATTACAACAGAATTGTTACCCTCTTTCATTTATTAATAAATACATTAATAAAAGAATTTTTATTTTACAAAATAGAGATAATCACAATAATAACTTAACTAATAATAATAACTCTGAGAAAATTTACTCAAAAGTTCCATACGACAATAAAATAAATTGTACCTTGAATAAATTGACCAAAAATAGTAATATTACAATATCTAATTATTCTAATACAAACACAAAGGATTTATTCACTAAACTTAAAGATAAAGTTCCACCTACAGATTTAAAAAATGTCATCTATAAGGTCGAATGTGGTTCTTGTAACAAAAACTACATTGGTGAAACTTCACAACCTTTAAAAAAACGTATTTATCAACATGAATATCATACAAAAAGGCTTAACCCAAATCATAGTGCTTTAACTAAACATTCTTTAGAAACAGGCCATAAATTTAAATTTAAAGGCACAACAATTATAGATTCCGAGAATGATTATAACAAAAGACTAATAAAAGAAACTTTTTACATTAATTCCAATAAAAATTCAAATTTAAACTTTCAGACAGATTATAAAAACAACCTTAAATATTTAAATCATTTTATACATCATTATCAGTGATTAAAAAAATTTTTAAAAAATTAAATTTTCAATTTTAAATTTACCGCCATTTATAATATTTTTATTCCCTAAATTTTTAAGTTGGCACTATGAACCGACCATTGTTCCATTAGTTTCCGTTTTATTCTGTTAGATTATCGCCGACTCCCACGAGGAGTTGACGTACTTTTCCATCGATTTATCCAATGTTGATGTGATCTGTATTAACGATCAATCAATTTTAAACAAATGTAAAATGTAAACTGTACACACTTATATATTTCATCAAATCATGGTGAGTGATGGTTTTGTTGTTAAAAAATTCATAATTGTAACATTGAAATTTTGTAAAACAGCTGAAGATGGGGAAAATATTATCCTCGAAACGTCCCTATTTATAATAAAGAATATATCACATTGTTACTAAACAATTGCGTTTTATTCATTGGATCTCCAAGGCCGAATAATTCCAAAATTTAAACAAATTCAGGATCCACCTAACCTCAAAAAAATTTTCCACGTGGGAGTCGGCGAGAATCTCCCAAACCACCATTCATCATGTACACCGGATTTTTCAACCAAATTCACCAACAGTTTGGATACAAGACACAACGTTCTATCCGTACGTACTTCAACATACATAAGAAATTAGCATTAATTGAAAACAGACTCTATTTCTTGGAATCATGTAAACATTACAATATTATCCCAAATTTCATAAAAAATAATGTCAATAGAAATAATTTGCAATTTAATTCAAATATAATTAATTTAAAATACAATAATACTTGTAAAACATTTCAATTTAAACTTCTTAATATGGAAATCACAGATGTTCATTCTGTATTACATAATTTAAATAAATTAAAATCTAAATATGTAGTAGAATTCATGTCCAATCTGCCTATAGAGGTTTATTACTATATAATTTACAATAGTAACAAACTTTACCATAACACTAAATCTCTGAATAAAATTAATATTGATAAGAAACTGAGTAATTTAAAACATATTGAACTTAAAGACAGTATTTGTACCTTCTTAAAATTACATTATAAAAATTGGATTGTTAACTTGACTGACATAAACATAGATGAAAAGATATTAATAATTTTATCATTAGGCCCAAAATTTAGCTATAAAACTAAAAATTTAAAACATATTAAACAATTAATTTTAGAAACTTACATTAACCTTTCACTAACCATTGATAAAAGTTCCATAGAAGATAAAGATAAAATGAAAACAAAATTATCAAAATATTTAGACTCCAGATTTATTACCCTTAAAAATGAAAAACTTACTTTCTCACAAATCGAATTGTTACAATGGATTAAGTTAACAAAACAATTTTTAAAATTGAATAAGGACAATATAATTATCAGTAAAGCAGATAAAGGATCAAAGACTGTCATCATGTTTAAACAAGAATATTTAAATAAATCTAATAACATTTTAAATGACGAATCTACTTACATCAAAATTAACAAAAACCCTATTCATAAACTAGATAATGATTGTAAAAAATATTTAAAGAGTATCAATAAACCCGAATTAATAGTTCATAACCCCCGTATAGGCAGAATGTACATGAATCCTAAAATACATAAAAATAATGTACCATTAAGACAGATCACATCAACAATTGATACACCTGTATATAAACTTTCTAAATTTTTAAATAATATTCTTACTAAAGTAACTTCCAACTCTGAATTCAACGTCAAAAACTCATTCGATCTTGTAGATGACATTAATAAAATTAAAGTACCACCAAATTTTTCTATTTTCAGTTTAGACGTAGTAGCCTTATATCCGAGTATTCCACAAGATTTTGTTTTAGAATGTATTAAAGATAGATGGACAGAAATTAAAGAACACACAGATTTAAATATTGATCAATTTATTCAAGGTATAAAATTATGTTTTCAAAATTCCATTTTTAGTCACAATGAAGTCATATATAAACAAATTGATGGGTCACCCATGGGATCCAGTATATCAAGTTCATTGGCAGACATCATCTTACAAAAATTAGAAAACGAGATTATTCACGACCCAAATTTAAAAATTTTATATTACAAGAGATATGTAGATGATTGTTTACTAATTGCCCCCACTGATTTAATTAATTGCATTTTAAATAAATTTAACAGTTGCCATCACAGAATTAAATTCACTTTAGAAATGGAAACTAATAATAGTTTAAGCTTTCTTGATGTTAGAATTATTCGAGAAAATAATTCTATTATCACTGATTGGTATCAAAAACCTACCAGTAGTGGTAGATACCTTAATTTCCATTCGTACACTTGTTTAAAATATAAAATAAGTGTCATCAATTCATTAGTTGATAGAGCTATTTTATTATCGAATCAATGCTTCCATCAAAAAAACTTAAATTATATTAGAAATATATTACAACAGAATTGTTACCCTCTTTCATTTATTAATAAATACATTAATAAAAGAATTTTTATTTTACAAAATAGAGATAATCACAATAATAACTTAACTAATAATAATAACTCTGAGAAAATTTACTCAAAAGTTCCATACGACAATAAAATAAATTGTACCTTGAATAAATTGACCAAAAATAGTAATATTACAATATCTAATTATTCTAATACAAACACAAAGGATTTATTCACTAAACTTAAAGATAAAGTTCCACCTACAGATTTAAAAAATGTCATCTATAAGGTCGAATGTGGTTCTTGTAACAAAAACTACATTGGTGAAACTTCACAACCTTTAAAAAAACGTATTTATCAACATGAATATTATACAAAAAGGCTTAACCCAAATCATAGTGCTTTAACTAAACATTCTTTAGAAACAGGCCATAAATTTAAATTTAAAGGCACAACAATTATAGATTCCGAGAATGATTATAACAAAAGACTAATAAAAGAAACTTTTTACATTAATTCCAATAAAAATTCAAATTTAAACTTTCAGACAGATTATAAAAACAACCTTAAATATTTAAATCATTTTATACATCATTATCAGTGATTAAAAAAATTTTTAAAAAATTAAATTTTCAATTTTAAATTTACCGCCATTTATAATATTTTTATTCCCTAAATTTTTAAGTTGGCACTATGAACCGACCATTGTTCCATTAGTTTCCGTTTTATTCTGTTAGATTATCGCCGACTCCCACGAGGAGTTGACGTACTTTTCCATCGATTTATCCAATGTTGATGTGATCTGTATTAACGATCAATCAATTTTAAACAAATGTAAAATGTAAACTGTACACACTTATATATTTCATCAAATCATGGTGAGTGATGGTTTTGTTGTTAAAAAATTCATAATTGTAACATTGAAATTTTGTAAAACAGCTGAAGATGGGGAAAATATTATCCTCGAAACGTCCCTATTTATAATAAAGAATATATCACATTGTTACTAAACAATTGCGTTTTATTCATTGGATCTCCAAGGCCGAATAATTCCAAAATTTAAACAAATTCAGGATCCACCTAACCTCAAAAAAATTTTCCACTTGGGAGTCGGCGAGAATCTCCCAAACCACCATTCATCATGTACACCGGATTTTTCAACCAAATTCACCAACAGTTTGGATACAAGACACAACGTTCTATCCGTACGTACTTCAACATACATAAGAAATTAGCATTAATTGAAAACAGACTCTATTTCTTGGAATCATGTAAACATTACAATATTATCCCAAATTTCATAAAAAATAATGTCAATAGAAATAATTTGCAATTTAATTCAAATATAATTAATTTAAAATACAATAATACTTGTAAAACATTTCAATTTAAACTTCTTAATATGGAAATCACAGATGTTCATTCTGTATTACATAATTTAAATAAATTAAAATCTAAATATGTAGTAGAATTCATGTCCAATCTGCCTATAGAGGTTTATTACTATATAATTTACAATAGTAACAAACTTTACCATAACACTAAATCTCTGAATAAAATTAATATTGATAAGAAACTGAGTAATTTAAAACATATTGAACTTAAAGACAGTATTTGTACCTTCTTAAAATTACATTATAAAAATTGGATTGTTAACTTGACTGACATAAACATAGATGAAAAGATATTAATAATTTTATCATTAGGCCCAAAATTTAGCTATAAAACTAAAAATTTAAAACATATTAAACAATTAATTTTAGAAACTTACATTAACCTTTCACTAACCATTGATAAAAGTTCCATAGAAGATAAAGATAAAATGAAAACAAAATTATCAAAATATTTAGACTCCAGATTTATTACCCTTAAAAATGAAAAACTTACTTTCTCACAAATCGAATTGTTACAATGGATTAAGTTAACAAAACAATTTTTAAAATTGAATAAGGACAATATAATTATCAGTAAAGCAGATAAAGGATCAAAGACTGTCATCATGTTTAAACAAGAATATTTAAATAAATCTAATAACATTTTAAATGACGAATCTACTTACATCAAAATTAACAAAAACCCTATTCATAAACTAGATAATGATTGTAAAAAATATTTAAAGAGTATCAATAAACCCGAATTAATAGTTCATAACCCCCGTATAGGCAGAATGTACATGAATCCTAAAATACATAAAAATAATGTACCATTAAGACAGATCACATCAACAATTGATACACCTGTATATAAACTTTCTAAATTTTTAAATAATATTCTTACTAAAGTAACTTCCAACTCTGAATTCAACGTCAAAAACTCATTCGATCTTGTAGATGACATTAATAAAATTAAAGTACCACCAAATTTTTCTATTTTCAGTTTAGACGTAGTAGCCTTATATCCGAGTATTCCACAAGATTTTGTTTTAGAATGTATTAAAGATAGATGGACAGAAATTAAAGAACACACAGATTTAAATATTGATCAATTTATTCAAGGTATAAAATTATGTTTTCAAAATTCCATTTTTAGTCACAATGAAGTCATATATAAACAAATTGATGGGTCACCCATGGGATCCAGTATATCAAGTTCATTGGCAGACATCATCTTACAAAAATTAGAAAACGAGATTATTCACGACCCAAATTTAAAAATTTTATATTACAAGAGATATGTAGATGATTGTTTACTAATTGCCCCCACTGATTTAATTAATTGCATTTTAAATAAATTTAACAGTTGCCATCACAGAATTAAATTCACTTTAGAAATGGAAACTAATAATAGTTTAAGCTTTCTTGATGTTAGAATTATTCGAGAAAATAATTCTATTATCACTGATTGGTATCAAAAACCTACCAGTAGTGGTAGATACCTTAATTTCCATTCGTACACTTGTTTAAAATATAAAATAAGTGTCATCAATTCATTAGTTGATAGAGCTATTTTATTATCGAATCAATGCTTCCATCAAAAAAACTTAAATTATATTAGAAATATATTACAACAGAATTGTTACCCTCTTTCATTTATTAATAAATACATTAATAAAAGAATTTTTATTTTACAAAATAGAGATAATCACAATAATAACTTAACTAATAATAATAACTCTGAGAAAATTTACTCAAAAGTTCCATACGACAATAAAATAAATTGTACCTTGAATAAATTGACCAAAAATAGTAATATTACAATATCTAATTATTCTAATACAAACACAAAGGATTTATTCACTAAACTTAAAGATAAAGTTCCACCTACAGATTTAAAAAATGTCATCTATAAGGTCGAATGTGGTTCTTGTAACAAAAACTACATTGGTGAAACTTCACAACCTTTAAAAAAACGTATTTATCAACATGAATATCATACAAAAAGGCTTAACCCAAATCATAGTGCTTTAACTAAACATTCTTTAGAAACAGGCCATAAATTTAAATTTAAAGGCACAACAATTATAGATTCCGAGAATGATTATAACAAAAGACTAATAAAAGAAACTTTTTACATTAATTCCAATAAAAATTCAAATTTAAACTTTCAGACAGATTATAAAAACAACCTTAAATATTTAAATCATTTTATACATCATTATCAGTGATTAAAAAAATTTTTAAAAAATTAAATTTTCAATTTTAAATTTACCGCCATTTATAATATTTTTATTCCCTAAATTTTTAAGTTGGCACTATGAACCGACCATTGTTCCATTAGTTTCCGTTTTATTCTGTTAGATTATCGCCGACTCCCACGAGGAGTTGACGTACTTTTCCATCGATTTATCCAATGTTGATGTGATCTGTATTAACGATCAATCAATTTTAAACAAATGTAAAATGTAAACTGTACACACTTATATATTTCATCAAATCATGGTGAGTGATGGTTTTGTTGTTAAAAAATTCATAATTGTAACATTGAAATTTTGTAAAACAGCTGAAGATGGGGAAAATATTATCCTCGAAACGTCCCTATTTATAATAAAGAATATATCACATTGTTACTAAACAATTGCGTTTTATTCATTGGATCTCCAAGGCCGAATAATTCCAAAATTTAAACAAATTCAGGATCCACCTAACCTCAAAAAAATTTTCCACGTGGGAGTCGGCGAGAATCTCCCAAACCACCATTCATCATGTACACCGGATTTTTCAACCAAATTCACCAACAGTTTGGATACAAGACACAACGTTCTATCCGTACGTACTTCAACATACATAAGAAATTAGCATTAATTGAAAACAGACTCTATTTCTTGGAATCATGTAAACATTACAATATTATCCCAAATTTCATAAAAAATAATGTCAATAGAAATAATTTGCAATTTAATTCAAATATAATTAATTTAAAATACAATAATACTTGTAAAACATTTCAATTTAAACTTCTTAATATGGAAATCACAGATGTTCATTCTGTATTACATAATTTAAATAAATTAAAATCTAAATATGTAGTAGAATTCATGTCCAATCTGCCTATAGAGGTTTATTACTATATAATTTACAATAGTAACAAACTTTACCATAACACTAAATCTCTGAATAAAATTAATATTGATAAGAAACTGAGTAATTTAAAACATATTGAACTTAAAGACAGTATTTGTACCTTCTTAAAATTACATTATAAAAATTGGATTGTTAACTTGACTGACATAAACATAGATGAAAAGATATTAATAATTTTATCATTAGGCCCAAAATTTAGCTATAAAACTAAAAATTTAAAACATATTAAACAATTAATTTTAGAAACTTACATTAACCTTTCACTAACCATTGATAAAAGTTCCATAGAAGATAAAGATAAAATGAAAACAAAATTATCAAAATATTTAGACTCCAGATTTATTACCCTTAAAAATGAAAAACTTACTTTCTCACAAATCGAATTGTTACAATGGATTAAGTTAACAAAACAATTTTTAAAATTGAATAAGGACAATATAATTATCAGTAAAGCAGATAAAGGATCAAAGACTGTCATCATGTTTAAACAAGAATATTTAAATAAATCTAATAACATTTTAAATGACGAATCTACTTACATCAAAATTAACAAAAACCCTATTCATAAACTAGATAATGATTGTAAAAAATATTTAAAGAGTATCAATAAACCCGAATTAATAGTTCATAACCCCCGTATAGGCAGAATGTACATGAATCCTAAAATACATAAAAATAATGTACCATTAAGACAGATCACATCAACAATTGATACACCTGTATATAAACTTTCTAAATTTTTAAATAATATTCTTACTAAAGTAACTTCCAACTCTGAATTCAACGTCAAAAACTCATTCGATCTTGTAGATGACATTAATAAAATTAAAGTACCACCAAATTTTTCTATTTTCAGTTTAGACGTAGTAGCCTTATATCCGAGTATTCCACAAGATTTTGTTTTAGAATGTATTAAAGATAGATGGACAGAAATTAAAGAACACACAGATTTAAATATTGATCAATTTATTCAAGGTATAAAATTATGTTTTCAAAATTCCATTTTTAGTCACAATGAAGTCATATATAAACAAATTGATGGGTCACCCATGGGATCCAGTATATCAAGTTCATTGGCAGACATCATCTTACAAAAATTAGAAAACGAGATTATTCACGACCCAAATTTAAAAATTTTATATTACAAGAGATATGTAGATGATTGTTTACTAATTGCCCCCACTGATTTAATTAATTGCATTTTAAATAAATTTAACAGTTGCCATCACAGAATTAAATTCACTTTAGAAATGGAAACTAATAATAGTTTAAGCTTTCTTGATGTTAGAATTATTCGAGAAAATAATTCTATTATCACTGATTGGTATCAAAAACCTACCAGTAGTGGTAGATACCTTAATTTCCATTCGTACACTTGTTTAAAATATAAAATAAGTGTCATCAATTCATTAGTTGATAGAGCTATTTTATTATCGAATCAATGCTTCCATCAAAAAAACTTAAATTATATTAGAAATATATTACAACAGAATTGTTACCCTCTTTCATTTATTAATAAATACATTAATAAAAGAATTTTTATTTTACAAAATAGAGATAATCACAATAATAACTTAACTAATAATAATAACTCTGAGAAAATTTACTCAAAAGTTCCATATGACAATAAAATAAATTGTACCTTGAATAAATTGACCAAAAATAGTAATATTACAATATCTAATTATTCTAATACAAACACAAAGGATTTATTCACTAAACTTAAAGATAAAGTTCCACCTACAGATTTAAAAAATGTCATCTATAAGGTCGAATGTGGTTCTTGTAACAAAAACTACATTGGTGAAACTTCACAACCTTTAAAAAAACGTATTTATCAACATGAATATCATACAAAAAGGCTTAACCCAAATCATAGTGCTTTAACTAAACATTCTTTAGAAACAGGCCATAAATTTAAATTTAAAGGCACAACAATTATAGATTCCGAGAATGATTATAACAAAAGACTAATAAAAGAAACTTTTTACATTAATTCCAATAAAAATTCAAATTTAAACTTTCAGACAGATTATAAAAACAACCTTAAATATTTAAATCATTTTATACATCATTATCAGTGATTAAAAAAATTTTTAAAAAATTAAATTTTCAATTTTAAATTTACCGCCATTTATAATATTTTTATTCCCTAAATTTTTAAGTTGGCACTATGAACCGACCATTGTTCCATTAGTTTCCGTTTTATTCTGTTAGATTATCGCCGACTCCCACGAGGAGTTGACGTACTTTTCCATCGATTTATCCAATGTTGATGTGATCTGTATTAACGATCAATCAATTTTAAACAAATGTAAAATGTAAACTGTACACACTTATATATTTCATCAAATCATGGTGAGTGATGGTTTTGTTGTTAAAAAATTCATAATTGTAACATTGAAATTTTGTAAAACAGCTGAAGATGGGGAAAATATTATCCTCGAAACGTCCCTATTTATAATAAAGAATATATCACATTGTTACTAAACAATTGCGTTTTATTCATTGGATCTCCAAGGCCGAATAATTCCAAAATTTAAACAAATTCAGGATCCACCTAACCTCAAAAAAATTTTCCACGTGGGAGTCGGCGAGAATCTCCCAAACCACCATTCATCATGTACACCGGATTTTTCAACCAAATTCACCAACAGTTTGGATACAAGACACAACGTTCTATCCGTACGTACTTCAACATACATAAGAAATTAGCATTAATTGAAAACAGACTCTATTTCTTGGAATCATGTAAACATTACAATATTATCCCAAATTTCATAAAAAATAATGTCAATAGAAATAATTTGCAATTTAATTCAAATATAATTAATTTAAAATACAATAATACTTGTAAAACATTTCAATTTAAACTTCTTAATATGGAAATCACAGATGTTCATTCTGTATTACATAATTTAAATAAATTAAAATCTAAATATGTAGTAGAATTCATGTCCAATCTGCCTATAGAGGTTTATTACTATATAATTTACAATAGTAACAAACTTTACCATAACACTAAATCTCTGAATAAAATTAATATTGATAAGAAACTGAGTAATTTAAAACATATTGAACTTAAAGACAGTATTTGTACCTTCTTAAAATTACATTATAAAAATTGGATTGTTAACTTGACTGACATAAACATAGATGAAAAGATATTAATAATTTTATCATTAGGCCCAAAATTTAGCTATAAAACTAAAAATTTAAAACATATTAAACAATTAATTTTAGAAACTTACATTAACCTTTCACTAACCATTGATAAAAGTTCCATAGAAGATAAAGATAAAATGAAAACAAAATTATCAAAATATTTAGACTCCAGATTTATTACCCTTAAAAATGAAAAACTTACTTTCTCACAAATCGAATTGTTACAATGGATTAAGTTAACAAAACAATTTTTAAAATTGAATAAGGACAATATAATTATCAGTAAAGCAGATAAAGGATCAAAGACTGTCATCATGTTTAAACAAGAATATTTAAATAAATCTAATAACATTTTAAATGACGAATCTACTTACATCAAAATTAACAAAAACCCTATTCATAAACTAGATAATGATTGTAAAAAATATTTAAAGAGTATCAATAAACCCGAATTAATAGTTCATAACCCCCGTATAGGCAGAATGTACATGAATCCTAAAATACATAAAAATAATGTACCATTAAGACAGATCACATCAACAATTGATACACCTGTATATAAACTTTCTAAATTTTTAAATAATATTCTTACTAAAGTAACTTCCAACTCTGAATTCAACGTCAAAAACTCATTCGATCTTGTAGATGACATTAATAAAATGAAAGTACCACCAAATTTTTCTATTTTCAGTTTAGACGTAGTAGCCTTATATCCGAGTATTCCACAAGATTTTGTTTTAGAATGTATTAAAGATAGATGGACAGAAATTAAAGAACACACAGATTTAAATATTGATCAATTTATTCAAGGTATAAAATTATGTTTTCAAAATTCCATTTTTAGTCACAATGAAGTCATATATAAACAAATTGATGGGTCACCCATGGGATCCAGTATATCAAGTTCATTGGCAGACATCATCTTACAAAAATTAGAAAACGAGATTATTCACGACCCAAATTTAAAAATTTTATATTACAAGAGATATGTAGATGATTGTTTACTAATTGCCCCCACTGATTTAATTAATTGCATTTTAAATAAATTTAACAGTTGCCATCACAGAATTAAATTCACTTTAGAAATGGAAACTAATAATAGTTTAAGCTTTCTTGATATTAGAATTATTCGAGAAAATAATTCTATTATCACTGATTGGTATCAAAAACCTACCAGTAGTGGTAGATACCTTAATTTCCATTCGTACACTTGTTTAAAATATAAAATAAGTGTCATCAATTCATTAGTTGATAGAGCTATTTTATTATCGAATCAATGCTTCCATCAAAAAAACTTAAATTATATTAGAAATATATTACAACAGAATTGTTACCCTCTTTCATTTATTAATAAATACATTAATAAAAGAATTTTTATTTTACAAAATAGAGATAATCACAATAATAACTTAACTAATAATAATAACTCTGAGAAAATTTACTCAAAAGTTCCATACGACAATAAAATAAATTGTACCTTGAATAAATTGACCAAAAATAGTAATATTACAATATCTAATTATTCTAATACAAACACAAAGGATTTATTCACTAAACTTAAAGATAAAGTTCCACCTACAGATTTAAAAAATGTCATCTATAAGGTCGAATGTTGTTCTTGTAACAAAAACTACATTGGTGAAACTTCACAACCTTTAAAAAAACGTATTTATCAACATGAATATCATACAAAAAGGCTTAACCCAAATCATAGTGCTTTAACTAAACATTCTTTAGAAACAGGCCATAAATTTAAATTTAAAGGCACAACAATTATAGATTCCGAGAATGATTATAACAAAAGACTAATAAAAGAAACTTTTTACATTAATTCCAATAAAAATTCAAATTTAAACTTTCAGACAGATTATAAAAACAACCTTAAATATTTAAATCATTTTATACATCATTATCAGTGATTAAAAAAATTTTTAAAAAAAAATTAAATTTTCAATTTTAAATTTACCGCCATTTATAATATTTTTATTCCCTAAATTTTTAAGTTGGCACTATGAACCGACCATTGTTCCATTAGTTTCCGTTTTATTCTGTTAGATTATCGCCGACTCCCACGAGGAGTTGACGTACTTTTCCATCGATTTATCCAATGTTGATGTGATCTGTATTAACGATCAATCAATGTTAAACAAATGTAAAATGTAAACTGTACACACTTATATATTTCATCAAATCATGGTGAGTGATGGTTTTGTTGTTAAAAAATTCATAATTGTAACATTGAAATTTTGTAAAACAGCTGAAGATGGGGAAAATATTATCCTCGAAACGTCCCTATTTATAATAAAGAATATATCACATTGTTACTAAACAATTGCGTTTTATTCATTGGATCTCCAAGGCCGAATAATTCCAAAATTTAAACAAATTCAGGATCCACCTAACCTCAAAAAAATTTTCCACGTGGGAGTCGGCGAGAATCTCCCAAACCACCATTCATCATGTACACCGGATTTTTCAACCAAATTCACCAACAGTTTGGATACAAGACACAACGTTCTATCCGTACGTACTTCAACATACATAAGAAATTAGCATTAATTGAAAACAGACTCTATTTCTTGGAATCATGTAAACATTACAATATTATCCCAAATTTCATAAAAAATAATGTCAATAGAAATAATTTGCAATTTAATTCAAATATAATTAATTTAAAATACAATAATACTTGTAAAACATTTCAATTTAAACTTCTTAATATGGAAATCACAGATGTTCATTCTGTATTACATAATTTAAATAAATTAAAATCTAAATATGTAGTAGAATTCATGTCCAATCTGCCTATAGAGGTTTATTACTATATAATTTACAATAGTAACAAACTTTACCATAACACTAAATCTCTGAATAAAATTAATATTGATAAGAAACTGAGTAATTTAAAACATATTGAACTTAAAGACAGTATTTGTACCTTCTTAAAATTACATTATAAAAATTGGATTGTTAACTTGACTGACATAAACATAGATGAAAAGATATTAATAATTTTATCATTAGGCCCAAAATTTAGCTATAAAACTAAAAATTTAAAACATATTAAACAATTAATTTTAGAAACTTACATTAACCTTTCACTAACCATTGATAAAAGTTCCATAGAAGATAAAGATAAAATGAAAACAAAATTATCAAAATATTTAGACTCCAGATTTATTACCCTTAAAAATGAAAAACTTACTTTCTCACAAATCGAATTGTTACAATGGATTAAGTTAACAAAACAATTTTTAAAATTGAATAAGGACAATATAATTATCAGTAAAGCAGATAAAGGATCAAAGACTGTCATCATGTTTAAACAAGAATATTTAAATAAATCTAATAACATTTTAAATGACGAATCTACTTACATCAAAATTAACAAAAACCCTATTCATAAACTAGATAATGATTGTAAAAAATATTTAAAGAGTATCAATAAACCCGAATTAATAGTTCATAACCCCCGTATAGGCAGAATGTACATGAATCCTAAAATACATAAAAATAATGTACCATTAAGACAGATCACATCAACAATTGATACACCTGTATATAAACTTTCTAAATTTTTAAATAATATTCTTACTAAAGTAACTTCCAACTCTGAATTCAACGTCAAAAACTCATTCGATCTTGTAGATGACATTAATAAAATTAAAGTACCACCAAATTTTTCTATTTTCAGTTTAGACGTAGTAGCCTTATATCCGAGTATTCCACAAGATTTTGTTTTAGAATGTATTAAAGATAGATGGACAGAAATTAAAGAACACACAGATTTAAATATTGATCAATTTATTCAAGGTATAAAATTATGTTTTCAAAATTCCATTTTTAGTCACAATGAAGTCATATATAAACAAATTGATGGGTCACCCATGGGATCCAGTATATCAAGTTCATTGGCAGACATCATCTTACAAAAATTAGAAAACGAGATTATTCACGACCCAAATTTAAAAATTTTATATTACAAGAGATATGTAGATGATTGTTTACTAATTGCCCCCACTGATTTAATTAATTGCATTTTAAATAAATTTAACAGTTGCCATCACAGAATTAAATTCACTTTAGAAATGGAAACTAATAATAGTTTAAGCTTTCTTGATGTTAGAATTATTCGAGAAAATAATTCTATTATCACTGATTGGTATCAAAAACCTACCAGTAGTGGTAGATACCTTAATTTCCATTCGTACACTTGTTTAAAATATAAAATAAGTGTCATCAATTCATTAGTTGATAGAGCTATTTTATTATCGAATCAATGCTTCCATCAAAAAAACTTAAATTATATTAGAAATATATTACAACAGAATTGTTACCCTCTTTCATTTATTAATAAATACATTAATAAAAGAATTTTTATTTTACAAAATAGAGATAATCACAATAATAACTTAACTAATAATAATAACTCTGAGAAAATTTACTCAAAAGTTCCATACGACAATAAAATAAATTGTACCTTGAATAAATTGACCAAAAATAGTAATATTACAATATCTAATTATTCTAATACAAACACAAAGGATTTATTCACTAAACTTAAAGATAAAGTTCCACCTACAGATTTAAAAAATGTCATCTATAAGGTCGAATGTGGTTCTTGTAACAAAAACTACATTGGTGAAACTTCACAACCTTTAAAAAAACGTATTTATCAACATGAATATCATACAAAAAGGCTTAACCCAAATCATAGTGCTTTAACTAAACATTCTTTAGAAACAGGCCATAAATTTAAATTTAAAGGCACAACAATTATAGATTCCGAGAATGATTATAACAAAAGACTAATAAAAGAAACTTTTTACATTAATTCCAATAAAAATTCAAATTTAAACTTTCAGACAGATTATAAAAACAACCTTAAATATTTAAATCATTTTATACATCATTATCAGTGATTAAAAAAATTTTTAAAAAATTAAATTTTCAATTTTAAATTTACCGCCATTTATAATATTTTTATTCCCTAAATTTTTAAGTTGGCACTATGAACCGACCATTGTTCCATTAGTTTCCGTTTTATTCTGTTAGATTATCGCCGACTCCCACGAGGAGTTGACGTACTTTTCCATCGATTTATCCAATGTTGATGTGATCTGTATTAACGATCAATCAATTTTAAACAAATGTAAAATGTAAACTGTACACACTTATATATTTCATCAAATCATGGTGAGTGATGGTTTTGTTGTTAAAAAAATTCATAATTGTAACATTGAAATTTTGTAAAACAGCTGAAGATGGGGAAAATATTATCCTCGAAACGTCCCTATTTATAATAAAGAATATATCACATTGTTACTAAACAATTGCGTTTTATTCATTGGATCTCCAAGGCCGAATAATTCCAAAATTTAAACAAATTCAGGATCCACCTAACCTCAAAAAAATTTTCCACGTGGGAGTCGGCGAGAATCTCCCAAACCACCATTCATCATGTACACCGGATTTTTCAACCAAATTCACCAACAGTTTGGATACAAGACACAACGTTCTATCCGTACGTACTTCAACATACATAAGAAATTAGCATTAATTGAAAACAGACTCTATTTCTTGGAATCATGTAAACATTACAATATTATCCCAAATTTCATAAAAAATAATGTCAATAGAAATAATTTGCAATTTAATTCAAATATAATTAATTTAAAATACAATAATACTTGTAAAACATTTCAATTTAAACTTCTTAATATGGAAATCACAGATGTTCATTCTGTATTACATAATTTAAATAAATTAAAATCTAAATATGTAGTAGAATTCATGTCCAATCTGCCTATAGAGGTTTATTACTATATAATTTACAATAGTAACAAACTTTACCATAACACTAAATCTCTGAATAAAATTAATATTGATAAGAAACTGAGTAATTTAAAACATATTGAACTTAAAGACAGTATTTGTACCTTCTTAAAATTACATTATAAAAATTGGATTGTTAACTTGACTGACATAAACATAGATGAAAAGATATTAATAATTTTATCATTAGGCCCAAAATTTAGCTATAAAACTAAAAATTTAAAACATATTAAACAATTAATTTTAGAAACTTACATTAACCTTTCACTAACCATTGATAAAAGTTCCATAGAAGATAAAGATAAAATGAAAACAAAATTATCAAAATATTTAGACTCCAGATTTATTACCCTTAAAAATGAAAAACTTACTTTCTCACAAATCGAATTGTTACAATGGATTAAGTTAACAAAACAATTTTTAAAATTGAATAAGGACAATATAATTATCAGTAAAGCAGATAAAGGATCAAAGACTGTCATCATGTTTAAACAAGAATATTTAAATAAATCTAATAACATTTTAAATGACGAATCTACTTACATCAAAATTAACAAAAACCCTATTCATAAACTAGATAATGATTGTAAAAAATATTTAAAGAGTATCAATAAACCCGAATTAATAGTTCATAACCCCCGTATAGGCAGAATGTACATGAATCCTAAAATACATAAAAATAATGTACCATTAAGACAGATCACATCAACAATTGATACACCTGTATATAAACTTTCTAAATTTTTAAATAATATTCTTACTAAAGTAACTTCCAACTCTGAATTCAACGTCAAAAACTCATTCGATCTTGTAGATGACATTAATAAAATTAAAGTACCACCAAATTTTTCTATTTTCAGTTTAGACGTAGTAGCCTTATATCCGAGTATTCCACAAGATTTTGTTTTAGAATGTATTAAAGATAGATGGACAGAAATTAAAGAACACACAGTTTTAAATATTGATCAATTTATTCAAGGTATAAAATTATGTTTTCAAAATTCCATTTTTAGTCACAATGAAGTCATATATAAACAAATTGATGGGTCACCCATGGGATCCAGTATATCAAGTTCATTGGCAGACATCATCTTACAAAAATTAGAAAACGAGATTATTCACGACCCAAATTTAAAAATTTTATATTACAAGAGATATGTAGATGATTGTTTACTAATTGCCCCCACTGATTTAATTAATTGCATTTTAAATAAATTTAACAGTTGCCATCACAGAATTAAATTCACTTTAGAAATGGAAACTAATAATAGTTTAAGCTTTCTTGATGTTAGAATTATTCGAGAAAATAATTCTATTATCACTGATTGGTATCAAAAACCTACCAGTAGTGGTAGATACCTTAATTTCCATTCGTACACTTGTTTAAAATATAAAATAAGTGTCATCAATTCATTAGTTGATAGAGCTATTTTATTATCGAATCAATGCTTCCATCAAAAAAACTTAAATTATATTAGAAATATATTACAACAGAATTGTTACCCTCTTTCATTTATTAATAAATACATTAATAAAAGAATTTTTATTTTACAAAATAGAGATAATCACAATAATAACTTAACTAATAATAATAACTCTGAGAAAATTTACTCAAAAGTTCCATACGACAATAAAATAAATTGTACCTTGAATAAATTGACCAAAAATAGTAATATTACAATATCTAATTATTCTAATACAAACACAAAGGATTTATTCACTAAACTTAAAGATAAAGTTCCACCTACAGATTTAAAAAATGTCATCTATAAGGTCGAATGTGGTTCTTGTAACAAAAACTACATTGGTGAAACTTCACAACCTTTAAAAAAACGTATTTATCAACATGAATATCATACAAAAAGGCTTAACCCAAATCATAGTGCTTTAACTAAACATTCTTTAGAAACAGGCCATAAATTTAAATTTAAAGGCACAACAATTATAGATTCCGAGAATGATTATAACAAAAGACTAATAAAAGAAACTTTTTACATTAATTCCAATAAAAATTCAAATTTAAACTTTCAGACAGATTATAAAAACAACCTTAAATATTTAAATCATTTTATACATCATTATCAGTGATTAAAAAAATTTTTAAAAAATTAAATTTTCAATTTTAAATTTACCGCCATTTATAATATTTTTATTCCCTAAATTTTTAAGTTGGCACTATGAACCGACCATTGTTCCATTAGTTTCCGTTTTATTCTGTTAGATTATCGCCGACTCCCACGAGGAGTTGACGTACTTTTCCATCGATTTATCCAATGTTGATGTGATCTGTATTAACGATCAATCAATTTTAAACAAATGTAAAATGTAAACTGTACACACTTATATATTTCATCAAATCATGGTGAGTGATGGTTTTGTTGTTAAAAAATTCATAATTGTAACATTGAAATTTTGTAAAACAGCTGAAGATGGGGAAAATATTATCCTCGAAACGTCCCTATTTATAATAAAGAATATATCACATTGTTACTAAACAATTGCGTTTTATTCATTGGATCTCCAAGGCCGAATAATTCCAAAATTTAAACAAATTCAGGATCCACCTAACCTCAAAAAAATATATGATTTTTTACAAAAAAAAAGTCAGATTTTACCTATTTTTGATGAATACGTTGTATATTGTAAGCTACATGGGCTGGAATCTAGAATACCTAACACACTTGAAATAGCAATTTTCTTGTTGCAATGTTTTCTTTTACCTAAAATATGATAAAAAATCATAAAATTCGGGCGCGGAAGCAAATATTTATATGAATTTTTACAAAAATAAAGTCAGATTTTTCCTATTCTTGAAATGGATATTTTTGTTAAAACATTCATAAATATGCTTTTGGACCTATATTGCGGATAAAATATGATGAAAAATTATAAAATTCGGGCGCGCAAACAAATATTTATATGATTTTTTACAAAAAAAAATCATATTTTACCTATTTTTAATGAATACGTTGTATATTGTAAGCTACATGGGCTGGATTCTAGAATACCTAACACACTTGAAATAGCAATTTTCTTGTTGCAATGTTTTCTTTTAGCTAAAATATGATGAGAAATCATAAAATTCGGGCGCGGAAGAAAATATTTATATGATTTTTTACAAAAATAAAGTCAGATTTTTCATATTTTTGAAATGGATATTTTTGTTAAAACGTTCATAAACATGCTTTTGGACCTATACTGCGGATAAAATATGATGAAAAATTATAAAATTCGGGCGCGCAAACAAATATTTATATGATTTTTTACAAAAAAAAAGTCAGATTTTAACTATTTTTGATGAATACGTTGTATATTGTAAGCCACATTGGCTGGATTCTAGAATACCTACCACACTTGAAATAGCAATTTTTTTGTTGCAATGTTTTCTTTTACGTAAATTATGATGAAAAATCATAAAATTCGGGCGCGGAAGCAAATATTTATATGATTTTTTACAAAAATAAAGTCAGATTTTTCCTATTCTTGAAATGGATATTTTTGTTAAAACATTCATAAACATGCTTTTGGACCTATATTGCGGATAAAATATGATGAAAAATTATATAATTCGGGCGCGCAAACAAATATTTATATGATTTTTTACAAAAAAAAGTAGGATTTTACCTATTTTTGATGAATACGTTGTATATTGTAAGGTTCATTGGCTGGATTATAGAATACCTACCACACTTGAAATAGCAATTTTCTTGTTGCAATGTTTTCTTTTACCTAAAATATGATGAAAAATCATAAAATTCGGGCGCGGAAGCAAATATTTATATGATTTTTTACAAAAATAAAGACAGATTTTACATATTTTTGAAATGGATATTTTTGTTAAAACATTCATAAACATGCTTTTGGACCTATATTGCGGATAAAATATGATGAAAATTTATAAAATTCGAGCGCGCAAACAAATATTTATATGATTTTTTACAAAAAAAAGTCAGATTTTACCTATTTTTGATGAATACGTTGTATATTGTAAGCTACATGGGCTGGATTCTAGAATACCTAACAAACTTGAAATAGCAATTTTCTTGTTGCAATGTTTTCTTTTAGCTAAAATATGATGAGAAATCATAAAATTCGGGCGCGGAAGCAAATATTTATATTATTTTTTACAAAAATAAAGTCAGATTTTACATATTTTTGAAATGAATATTTTTGTTAAAACGTTCATAAACATGCTTTTGGACCTATATTGCATATAAAATATGATGAAAAATTATAAAATTCGGGCGCGCAAACAAATATTTATATAATTTTTTACAAAAATAAAGTCAGATTTTACCTATTTTTGATGAATACGTTGTATATTGTAAGGTTCATTGGCTGGATTATAGAATACCTAACACACTTGAAATAGCAATTTTCTTGTTGCAATGTTTTCTTTTAGCTAAAATATGATGAAAAATCATAAAATTCGGGCTCGGAAGCAAATATTTATATGATTTTTTACAAATATAAAGTCAGATTTTACATATTTATAAAATGGATATTTTAGTTAAAACGTTCATAAACATGATTTTGGACCTATACTATGGATAAAATATGATGAAAAATTATAAAATTCGAGCGCGGAAACAAATATTTATATAATTTTTTACAAAAATAAAGTCAGATTTTACCTATTTTTGATGAATACGTTGTATATTGTAAGCTTCATTGGCTGGATTATAGAATACCTACCACACTTGAAATAGCAATTTTCTTGTTGCAATGTTTTCTTTTACCTAAAATATGATGAAAAATCATAAAATTCGGGCGCGGAAGCAAATATTTATATGATTTTTTACAAAAATAAAGTCAGATTTTTCCTATTCTTGAAATGGATATTTTTGTTAAAACATTCATAAACATGCTTTTGGACCTATTTTGCGGATAAAATATGATGAAAAATTATAAAATTCGGACGCGCAAACAAATGATTATATGATTTTTAACAAAAAAAAAATCAGATTTTACCTATTTTTGATGAATACGTTGTATATTGTAAGCTACATGGGCTGGATTCTAGAATACCTAACACACTTGAAATAGCAATTTTCTTGTTGCAATGTTTTCTTTTAGCTAAAATATGATGAGAAATCATAAAATTCGGGCGCGGAAGCAAATATTCATATGATTTTTTACAAAAATAAAGTCAGATTTTACATATTTTTGAAATGGATATTTTTGTTAAAACGTTCATAAACATGCTTTTGGACCTATATTGCGTATAAAATATGATGAAAAATTATAAAATTCGGGCGCGCAAACAAATATTTATATGATTTTTTACAAAAATAAAGTCAGATTTTACCTATTTTTGATGAATACGTTGTATATTGTAAGCTTCATTGGCTGGATTATAGAATACCTACCACACTTGAAATAGCAATTTTCTTGTTGCAATGTTTTCTTTTGCCTAAAATATGATGAAAAATCATAAAATTCGGGCGCGGAAGCAAATATTTATATGATTTTTTTTTAAAATAAAGTCAGATTTTTCCTATTCTTGAAATGGATATTTTTGTTAAAACATTCATAAACATGCTTTTGGACCTATTTTGCGGATAAAATATGATAAAAAATTATAAAATTCGGACGCGCAAACAAATGATTATATGATTTTTAACAAAAAAAAAATCAGATTTTACCTATTTTTGATGAATACGTTGTATATTGTAAGCTACATGGGCTGGATTCTAGAATACCTAACACACTTGAAATAGCAATTTTCTTGTTGCAATGTTTTCTTTTAGCTAAAATATGATGAGAAATCATAAAATTCGGGCGCGGAAGCAAATATTCATATGATTTTTTACAAAAATAAAGTCAGATTTTACATATTTTTGAAATGGATATTTTTGTTAAAACGTTCATAAACATGCTTTTGGACCTATATTGCGTATAAAATATGATGAAAAATTATAAAATTCGGGCGCGCAAACAAATATTTATATGATTTTTTACAAAGAAAAAGTCAGATTTTACCTATTTTTGATGAATACGTTGTATATTGTAAGCTACATGGGCTGGATTCTAGAATACCTAACACACTTGAAATAGCAATTTTCTTGTTGCAATGTTTTCTTTTAGCTAAAATATGATGAAAAATCATAAAATTCGGGCGCGGAAGCAAATATTTATATGATTTTTTACAAAAAAAAGTCAGATTTTTCCTATTCTTGAAATGGATATTTATGTTAAAACATTCATAAACATGCTTTTGGACCTATACTGCGGATAAAATATGATGAAAAATTATATAATTCGGGCGCGCAAACAAATATTTATATGATTTTTTACAAAAAAAAGTAGGATTTTACCTATTTTTGATGAATACGTTGTATATTGTAAGCTACATGGGCTGGATTCTAGATTACCTAACAAACTTGAAATAGCAATTTTCTTGTTGCAATGTTTTCTTTTAGCTAAAATATGATGAAAAATCATAAAATTCGGGCTCGGAAGCAAATATTTATATGATTTTTTACAAATATAAAGTCAGATTTTCCATATTTATAAAATGGATATTTTAGTTAAAACGTTTATAAACATGATTTTGGACCTATACTATGGATAAAATATGATGAGAAATCATAAAATTCGGGCGCGGAAGCAAATATTCATATGAATTTTTACAAAAATAAAGTCAGATTTTACATATTTTTTAAATGGATATTTTTGTTAAAACGTTCATAAACATGCTTTTGGACCTATATTGCGTATAAAATATGATGAAAAATTATAAAATTCGGGCGCGCAAACAAATATTTATATGATTTTTTACAAAAAAAAAGTCAGATTTTACCTATTTTTGATGAATACGTTGTATATTGTAAGCTACATGGGCTGGATTCTAGAATACCTAACACACTTGAAATAGCAATTTTCTTGTTGCAATGTTTTCTTTTACCTAAAATATGATGAAAAATCATAAAATTCGGGCGCGGAAGCAAATATTTATATGAATTTTTACAAAAATAAAGTCAGATTTTTCCTATTCTTGAAATGGATATTTTTGTTAAAACATTCATAAATATGCTTTTGGACCTATATTGCGGATAAAATATGATGAAAAATTATAAAATTCGGGCGCGCAAACAAATATTTATATGATTTTTTACAAAAAAAAATCAGATTTTACCTATTTTTAATGAATACGTTGCATATTGTAAGCTACATGGGCTGGATTCTAGAATACCTAACACACTTGAAATAGCAATTTTCTTGTTGCAATGTTTTCTTTTAGCTAAAATATGATGAGAAATCATAAAATTCTAGCGCGGAAGAAAATATTTATATGATTTTTTACAAAAATAAAGTCAGATTTTTCATATTTTTGAAATGGATATTTTTGTTAAAACGTTCATAAACATGCTTTTGGACCTATACTGCGGATAAAATATGATGAAAAATTATAAAATTCGGGCGCGCGAACAAATATTTATATGATTTTTTACAAAAAAAAAGTCAGATTTTAACTATTTTTGATGAATACGTTGTATATTGTAAGCCACATTGGCTGGATTCTAGAATGCCTACCACACTTGAAATAGCAATTTTTTTGTTGCAATGTTTTCTTTTACGTAAATTATGATGAAAAATCATAAAATTCGGGCGCGGAAGCAAATATTTATATGATTTTTTACAAAAATAAAGTCAGATTTTTCCTATTCTTGAAATGGATATTTTTGTTAAAACATTCATAAACATGCTTTTGGACCTATATTGCGGATAAAATATGATGAAAAATTATATAATTCGGGCGCGCAAACAAATATTTATATGATTTTTTACAAAAAAAAGTAGGATTTTACCTATTTTTGATGAATACGTTGTATATTGTAAGGTTCATTGGCTGGATTATAGAATACCTACCACACTTGAAATAGCAATTTTCTTGTTGCAATGTTTTCTTTTACCTAAAATATGATGAAAAATCATAAAATTCGGGCGCGGAAGCAAATATTTATATGATTTTTTACAAAAATAAAGACAGATTTTACATATTTTTGAAATGGATATTTTTGTTAAAACATTCATAAACATGCTTTTGGACCTATATTGCGGATAAAATATGATGAAAATTTATAAAATTCGAGCGCGCAAACAAATATTTATATGATTTTTTACAAAAAAAAAGTCAGATTTTACCTATTTTTGATGAATACGTTGTATATTGTAAGCTACATGGGCTGGATTCTAGAATACCTAACAAACTTGAAATAGCAATTTTCTTGTTGCAATGTTTTCTTTTAGCTAAAATATGATGAGAAATCATAAAATTCGGGCGCGGAAGCAAATATTTATATTATTTTTTACAAAAATAAAGTCAGATTTTACATATTTTTGAAATGGATATTTTTGTTAAAACGTTCATAAACATGCTTTTGGACCTATATTGCATATAAAATATGATGAAAAATTATAAAATTCGGGCGCGGAAGCAAATATTTATATGATTTTTTACAAAAATAAAGTCAGATTTTACATATTTTTGATGAATACGTTGTATATTGTAAGCTACATGGGCTGGATTCTAGAATACCTAACACACATGAAATAGCAATTTTCTTGTTGCAATGTTTTCTTTTAGCTAAAATATGATAAAAAATCATAAAATTCGGGCGCGGAAGCAAATATTTAAATGATTTTTTACAAAAATAAAGTCAGATTTTACATATTTTTGATGAATACGTTGTATATTGTAAGCTACATGGGCTGGATTCTAGAATACCTAACACACTTGAAAAAGCAATTTTCTTGTTGCAATGTTTTCTTTTAGCTTAAATATGATGAGAAATCATAAAATTCGGGCGCGGAAGCAAATATTTATATGATTTTTTACAAAAATAAAGTCAGATTTTACATATTTTTGAAATGGATATTTTTGTTAAAACGTTCATAAACATGCTTTTGGACCTATACTGGGGATAAAATATGATGAAAAATTATAAAATTCGGGCGCGCAAACAAATATTTATATGATTTTTTACAAAAAAAAAGTCAGATTTTAACTATTTTTGATGAATACGTTGTATATTGTAAGCCTCATTGGCTGGATTCAAGAATACCTACCACACTTGAAACAGCAATTTTTTTGTTGCAATGTTTTCTTTTACGTAAATTATGACGAAAAATCATAAAATTCGGGCGCGGAAGCAAATATTTATATGATTTTTTACAAAAATAAAGTCAGATTTTTCCTATTCTTGAAAACGATATTTTTGTTAAAACATTCATAAACATGCTCTCGGACCTATACTGCGGATAAAATATGATGAAAAATTATAAAATTCGGCGCGCAAACAAATATTTATATGATTTTTTACAAAAAAAAGTCAGATTTTACCTATTTTTGATGAATACGTTGTATATTGTAAGCTACATGGGTTGGATTCTAGAATACCTACCACACTTGAAATAGCAATTTTCTTGTTGCAATGTTTTCTTTTAGCTAAAATATGATGAAAAACCATAAAATTCGGGCGCGGAAGCCAATATTTATATGATTTTTTACAAAAATAAAGTCAGATTTTTCCTATTGTTGAAATGGATATTTTTGTTAAAACATTCATAAACATGCTTTTGGACCTATACTGCGGATAAAATATGATGAAAAATTATATAATTCGGGCGCGCAAACAAATATTTATATGATTTTTTACAAAAAAAAGTAGGATTTTACCTATTTTTGATGAATACGTTGTATATTGTAAGCTACATGGGCTGGATTCTAGAATACCTAAAAAACTTGAAATAGCAATTTTCTTGTTGCAATGTTTTCTTTTAGCTAAAATATGATGAAAAATCATAAAATTCGGGCTCGGAAGCAAATATTTATATGATTTTTTACAAATATAAAGTCAGATTTTACATATTTATAAAATGGATATTTTAGTTAAAACGTTCATAAACATGATTTTGGACCTATATTATGGATAAAATATGATGAGAAATCATAAAATTCGGGCGCGGAAGCAAATATTCATATGATTTTTTACAAAAATAAAGTCAGATTTTACATATTTTTTAAATCGATATTTTTGTTAAAACGTTCATAAACATGCTTTTGGACCTATATTGCGTATAAAATATGATGAAAAATTATAAAATTCGGGCGCGCAAACAAATATTTATATGATTTTTTACAAAAAAAAAGTCAGATTTTACCTATTTTTGATGAATACGTTGTATATTGTAAGCTACATGGGCTGGATTCTAGAATACCTAAAAAACTTGAAATAGCAATTTTCTTGTTGCAATGTTTTCTTTTAGCTAAAATATGATGAAAAATCATAAAATTCGGGCTCGGAAGCAAATATTTATATGATTTTTTACAAATATAAAGTCAGATTTTACATATTTATAAAATGGATATTTTAGTTAAAACGTTCATAAACATGATTTTGGACCTATACTATGGATAAAATATGATGAGAAATCATAAAATTCGGGCGCGGAAGCAAATATTCATATGATTTTTTACAAAAATAAAGTCAGATTTTACATATTTTTTAAATAGATATTTTTGTTAAAACGTTCATAAACATGCTTTTGGACCTATATTGCGTATAAAATATGATGAAAAATTATAAAATTCGGGCGCGCAAACAAATATTTATATGATTTTTTACAAAAAAAAAGTCAGATTTTACCTATTTTTGATGAATACGTTGTATATTGTAAGCTACATGGGCTGGATTCTAGAATACCTAACACACTTGAAATAGCAATTTTCTTGTTGCAATGTTTTCTTTTACCTAAAATATGATGAAAAATCATAAAATTCGGGCGCGGAAGCAAATATTTATATGAATTTTTACAAAAATAAAGTCAGATTTTTCCTATTCTTGAAATGGATATTTTTGTTAAAACATTCATAAACATGCTTTTGGACCTATATTGCGGATAAAATATGATGAAAAATTATAAAATTCGGGTGCGCAAACAAATATTTATATGATTTTTTACAAAAAAAAATCAGATTTTACCTATTTTTAATGAATACGTTGTATATTGTAAGCTACATGGGCTGGATTCTAGAATACCTAACACACTTGAAATAGCAATTTTCTTGTTGCAATGTTTTCTTTTAGCTAAAATATGATGAGAAATCATAAAATTCGCGCACGGAAGCAAATATTTATATGATTTTTTACAAAAAAAAGTCAGATTTTTCCTATTCTTGAAATGGATATTTATGTTAAAACATTCATAAACATGCTTTTGGACCTATACTGCGGATAAAATATGATGAAAAATTATATAATTCGGGCGCGCAAACAAATATTTATATGATTTTTTACAAAAAAAAGTAGGATTTTAACTATTTTTGATGAATACGTTGTATATTGTAAGCTTCATTGGCTGGATTCTAGAATACGTACCACACTTAAAATAGCAATTTTCTTGTTGCAATGTTTTCTTTTAGCTAAAATATGATGAAAAATCATAAAATTCGGGCGCGGAAGTAAATATTTATATGATTTTTTACAAAAATAAAGTCAGATTTTTCCTATTCTTGAATTGGATATTTATATTAAAACATTCATAAACATGCTTTTGGACCTATACTGCAGATAAAATATGATGAAAAATTATAAAATTCGGGCGCGCAAACAAATATTTATATGATTTTTTACAAAAAAAAAGTCAGATTTTACCTATTTTTGATGAATACGGTGTATATTGTAAGCTAAATGGGCTGGATTCTAGAATACCTAACAAACTTGAAATAGCAATTTTCTTGTTGCAATGTTTTCTTTTAGCTAAAATATGATGAAAAATCATAAAATTCGGGCTCGGAAGCAAATATTTATATGATTTTTTTCAAATATAAAGTCAGATTTTACATATTTATAAAATGGATATTTTAGTTAAAACGTTCATAAACATGATTTTGGACCTATACTATGGATAAAATATGATGAAAAATTATAAAATTCGAGCGCGGAAGCAAATATTTATATAATTTTTTACAAAAATAAAGTCAGATTTTACCTATTTTTGATGAATACGTTGTATATTGTAAGCTTCATTGGCTGGATTATAGAATACCTACCACACTTGAAATAGCAATTTTCTTGTTGCAATGTTTTCTTTTACCTAAAATATGATGAAAAATCATAAAATTCGGGCGCGGAAGCAAATATTTATATGATTTTTTACAAAAATAAAGTCAGATTTTTCCTATTCTTGAAATGGATATTTTTGTTAAAACATTCATAAACATGCTTTTGGACCTATTTTGCGGATAAAATATGATGAAAAATTATAAAATTCGGACGCGCAAACAAATGATTATATGATTTTTAACAAAAAGAAATCAGATTTTACCTATTTTTGATGAATACGTTGTATATTGTAAGCTACATGGGCTGGATTCTAGAATACCTAACACACTTGAAATAGCAATTTTCTTGTTGCAATGTTTTCTTTTAGCTAAAATATGATGAGAAATCATAAAATTCGGGCGCGGAAGCAAATATTCATATGATTTTTTACAAAAATAAAGTCAGATTTTACATATTTTTGAAATGGATATTTTTGTTAAAACGTTCATAAACATGCTTTTGGACCTATATTGCGTATAAAATATGATGAAAAATTATAAAATTCGGGCGCGCAAACAAATATTTATATGATTTTTTACAAAAATAAAGTCAGATTTTACCTATTTTTGATGAATACGTTGTATATTGTAAGCTTCATTGGCTGGATTATAGAATACCTACCACACTTGAAATAGCAATTTTACTCTGAGATAGCGCGT
>JAQOWZ010000321.1:0-61111 GCA_035578165.1 Stenolophus ochropezus
TTTCCGCGCCCGAATTTTATAATTTGGGCATCATATTTTAGCTAAAAGAAACATTGCAACAAGAAAATTGCTATTTAAAGTTTGGTAGGTATTCTAGAATCCAGCCATGTAGCTTAAAATATACACCGTATTCATCAAGAATATGTAAAAGCTGAATTTATTTTTGTAAAAATCATATAAATATTTGCTTTCGCGCCCGAATTTTATAATTCTTTATCATATTTTAGCTAAAAGAAAACAATGAAACAAGAGAATTGCTTTTCAACTGTGGTAGGTATTCTAGAATCCAGCTCATGTAGTTTACAATATACAACGGTTTTATCAAGAAAAGGTAAAATCTGACTTTATTTTTGTAAAAAATCATATAAATATTTGCTTCATCGCCCTAATTTTATATTTTTGATCATATTTTATCTAAAAGAAAACATTGCAACAAGAAAATTGCTATTTCAAGTGTGGTAGATATTCTAGAATCCAGCCCATGTAGCTCACAATATACAACGTATTCATCAAGAATAGGTAAAATCTGACTTTATTTTTGTAAAAAATCATATAAATATTTGCTTCCACGCCAGAATTTATAATTCTTCATCATATTTTAGCTAAAAGTAAACATTGCAACAAGAAAAGTGATAATTCAAGTGTGGTAGGTTTTCTAGAATTCAGCCCATGTAGCTTACAATATACAACGTATTCATCAAAAAAGGTAAAATCTGACTTTATTTATGTAAAAAATCATATAAAATATTTGCTTTCTGCGCTGGAATTTTATAATTTTTTATCATATTTTAGCTAAAAGAAAACATTGCAACAAGAAAATTGCTATTTCAAGTTTAGTATGTATTCTAGAATCCAGCCCATGTAGCTTACAATATACAACGTATTCAATCAAGGATAGATAAAATCAGACCTTATTTTTGTAAAAATCATATAAATATTTGCTTTCGCGCCCGAATTTTATAATTTTTTATCATACTTTAGCTAAAAGAAAACATTGCAACAGAAAATTGCTATTTCGTGTGTGGTGGGTATTCTAGAATCCAGCCCATGTAGCTTACAATATACAACGTATTCATTAATAATAGGTAAAATCTGACTTTATTTTTGTAAAAAATCATATAAATATTTGCCTCCGCGCCCGAATTATATAATTCTTTATTAATTTCTGCTAAAAGAAAACATTGCAACAAGAAAATTGATATTCAAGTGTAGTAGGTATTCTAGAATTCAGCCCATGTATCTTAAAATATACAACGTATTCATCAAGAATAGGTAAATCTGACGTTTTTTTTGTAAAAAATCATATAAATATTTGCTTCCGTGCCCGAATTTTATAATTCTTACATCATATTTTAGCTAAAAGAAAACATTGAAACAAGAAAATTGCTATTTCAAGTGTGGTAGGTATTCTAGAATCCAGCTCATGTAGTTTACAATATACAACGTATTCATCAAGAAAAGGTAAAATCTGACTTTATTTTTGTAAAAAAATCATATAAGTATTTGCTTCCGCGCCCTAATTTTTAATTTTTCATCATATTTTAACTAAAATAAGAAAACATTGCAACAAGAAAGTTGCTATTTCAAGTGTGGTAGTTATTCTAGAATCCAGCCCAAGTAGCTTACAATATACAACGTATTCATCAAGAAAAGTTAAAATCTGACTTTATTTTTGTAAAAAATCATATAAATATTTGCTTCCGCGCCAGAATTTTAAAATTCTTTATCATATTTTAGCTAAAAGTAAACATTGCAACAAGAAAATTGCTATTTCAAGTGTGGTAGGTTTTCTAGAATTCAGCTCATGTAGCTTACAATATACAACGTATTCATCAAGAATAGGTAAAATCTGACTTTATTTTTGTAAAAAATCATATAAATATTTGCTTCCGCGCCCGAATTTTATAATTCTTTATCATATTTTAGCTAAAAGAAAACATTGCAACAAGACAATTGCTATATCAAGTATAGTAGGTATTCTAGAATCCAGCCCATGTAGCTTACAATATACAACGTATTTATCAAGAATAGGTAAAATCTGACATTATTTTTGTAAAAAATCATACAAATATTTGCTTCCGCGCCCGAATTTTATAATTCTTATCATATTTTAGCTAAAAGGAAACATTGCAACAAGAAAATTGTTATTTCAAGTGTGGTAGGTATTCTAGAATCCAGCCCTCCTAGCTTACAATATACAACGTATTTATCAAAAATAGGTAAAAACTGACATTATTTTTGTAAAAAATCATGTAAATATTTGCTTCCGCGCCCGAATTTTATAATTCTTCATCATATTTTAGCTAAAAGAAAATATTGCAAGAAGAAAATTGCTATTTTTACTGTGGTAGGTATTCTAGAATCTAGCCCATGTAGCTTACAATATACAACGTATTCATTAAAATGACACCCGAAAATTGAATGTTTATTATCTGATTGGTACCACGTTATGGTCACTTTTGCATATCCAATGCTAAAATTATCCATAGTATAGATCCTAAAGCATGAATATGAATGTTTTAACAAAAATATCCATTTCAAGAAAAGGTAAAATATGACATAATTTTTGTAAAAAACCATATAAATATTTGCTTTCGCGCCCGAATTTTATAATTTTTCATCATATTTTAGCTAAAAGAAAACATTGCAACAAGAAAATTGCTATTTCAAGTGTGGTAGGTTTTCTAGATTTCAGCTCATGTAGTTTACAATATACAACGTCTTCATCAAGAAAAGGTAAAATCTGATATTATTTATGTAAAAAATCATATAAATATTTGCTTCCGCGCCGGAATTTTATAATTTTTCATCATATTTTAGCTAAAAGAAAACATTGCAACAAGACAATTGCTATATCAAGTATAGTAGGTATTCTAGAATCCAGCCCATGTAGCTTACAATATACAACGTATTCATCAAGAATAGATAAAATCTGACATAATTTTTGTAAAAAACCATATAAATATTTGCTTTCGCGTCCGAATTTTATAATTCTTCATCGTATTTTAGCTAAAAGAATACATTGCAACAAGAAAATTGCTATTTAAAGTGTGGTAGGTATTCTAGAATCCAGCCCACATAGCTTACAATATACAACGTATTCATCGAGAATAGGTAAAATCTGACTTTATTTTTGTAAAAAATCATATAAATATTTGCTTCCGCGCCCGAATTTTATAATTCTTTATCATATTTTAGCTAAAGTAAACATTGCAACAAGAAAATTGCTATTTCAAGTGTGGTAGGTTTTCTAGAATCCAGCCCATGTAGCTTACAATATACAACGTATTCATCAAGAATAGATAAAATCTGACATTATTTTTGTAAAAAATCATATAAAGATTTGCTTTCGCGCCCGAATTTTATAATTTTTTATCATAATTTAGCTAAAAGAAAACATTGCAACAGAAAATTGCTATTTCGTGTGTGGTAGGTATTCTCGAATCCAGCCCATGTAGCTTACAATATACAACGTATTCATCAAGAATAGGTAAAATCTGACTTTATTTTTGTAAAAAATCATATAAATATTTGCTTCCACTCCGGAATTTTATAATTCTTTATCATATTTTAGCTAAAAGAAAACATTGCAACAAGAAAATTGCTATTTCAAGCGTGGTAGGTATTATTGAATCCAACCTATGTAGCTTACAATGTACAACGTATTCATCAAGAATATGTAAAATCTGACTTAATTTGTGTAAAAAACCATATAAATATTTGCTTGCGCGCCCGAATTTTATAATTCTTCATCGTATTTTAGCTAAAAGAATACATTGCAACAAGAAAATTGCTATTTAAAGTGTGGTAGGTATTCTAGAATCCAGCCCACATAGCTTACAATATACAACGTATTCATCGAGAATAGGTAAAATCTGACTTTATTTTTGTAAAAAATCATATAAATATTTGCTTCCGCGCCCGAATTTTATAAATCTTTATAATATTTTAGCTAAAAGAATACATTGCAACAAGAAAATTGCTATTTCAAGTGTGGTAGGTATTCTAGAATCCAGCCCATGTAGCTTACAATATGCAACGTATTTATCAAGAATAGGTAAAATCTGACATTATTTTTGTAAAAAATCATATAAATATTTGCTTTTGTGCCCGAATTTTATAATTCTTCATCATATTTTAGCTAAAAGAAAACATTGCAACAAGAAAATTACTATATCAAGTGTGGTAGGTATTCTAGAATCCAGCCCATGTAGCTTACAATATACAACGTATTCATTAAAATGACACCCGAAAATTGAATGTTTATTATCTGATTGGCACCACGTTATGGTCATTTTTGCGTGTCCAATGCTAAAATTATCCATAGTATAGATCCGAAAGCATGAAAATGAATGCTTTAACAAAAATATCCATTTCAAGAAAAGGTAAAATCTGATTTTATTTTTGTAAAAAATCATAAAAATATTTGCTTCCGCGCCCGAGTTTTATAATTCTTCATCATATTTTATCTAAAAGAAAACATTGAAACAAGAAAATTGCTATTTCAAGTGTGGTAGGTATTCTAGAATCCAGCTCATGTAGTTTACAATATACAACGAATTCATCAAGAAAAGGTAAAATCAGACTTTATTTTTGTAAAAAATCATATAAGTATTTACTTCCGCACCCTAATTTTATAATTTTTCATCATATTTTAACTAAAAGAAAACATTGCAACAAGAAAGTTGCTATTTCAAGTGTGGTAGTTATTCTAGAATCCAGCCCAAGTAGCTTACAATATATACAACGTATTCATCAAGAATAGGTAAAATCTGACTTTATTTTTGTAAAAAATCATATAAATATTTGCTTCCGCGCCAGAATTTTATAATTCTTTATCATATTTTAGCTAAAAGAATACATTGCAACAAGAAAATTGCTATTTCAAGTGTGGTAGGTATTCTAGAATCCAGCCCATGTAGCTTACAATATGCAACGTATTTATCAAGAATAGGTAAAATCTGACATTATTTTTGTAAAAAATCATACAAATATTTGCTTTCGCGCCCGAATTTTATAATTCTCATCATATTTTAGCTAAAAGGAAACATTGCAACAAGTAAATTGTTATTTCAGGTGTGGTAGGTATTCTAGAATCCAGCCCACATAGCTTACAATATACAACGTATTCATCGAGAATAGGTAAAATCTGACTTTATTTTTGTAAAAAATCATATAAATATTTGCTTCCGCGCCCGAATTTTATAATTCTTTATCATATTTTAGCTAAAAGAATACATTGCAACAAGAAAATTGCTATTTCATGTGAGGTAGGTATTCTAGAATCCAGCCCACATAGCTTACAATATACAACGTATTCATCGAGAATAGGTAAAATCTGACTTTATTTTTGTAAAAAATCATATAAATATTTGCTTCCGCGCCCGAATTTTATAATTCTTTATCATATTTTAGCTAAAAGAATACATTGCAACAAGAAAATTGCTATTTCAAGTGTGGTAGGTATTCTAGAATCCAGCCCATGTAGCTTACAATATGCAACGTATTTATCAAGAATAGGTAAAATCTGACATTATTTTTGTAAAAAATCATACAAATATTTGCTTTCGCGCCCGAATTTTATAATTCTCATCATATTTTAGCTAAAAGGAAACATTGCAACAAGTAAATTGTTATTTCAGGTGTGGTAGGTATTCTAGAATCCAGCCCACCTAGCTTACAATATACAACGTATCTATCAAAAATAGGTAAAAACTGACATTATTTTTGTAAAAATTCATGAAAATATTTGCTTCCGCGCCCGAATTTTATAATTCTTCATCATATTTTAGCTAAAAGAAAATATTGCAAGAAGAAAATTGCTATTTTTACTGTGGTAGGTATTCTAGAATCTAGCCCATGTAGCTTACAATATACAACGTATTCATTGAAATGACACCCGAAAATTGAATGTTTATTATCTGATTGGTACCACGTTATGGTCACTTTTGCATATCCAATGCTAAAATTATCCATAGTATAGATCCTAAAGCATGAATATGAATGTTTTAACAAAAATATCCATTTCAAGAACAGGTAAAATATGACATAATTTTTGTAAAATTCATATAAATATTTGCTTTCGCGCCCGATTTTTATAATTTTTCATCATATTTTAGCTAAAAGAAAACATTGCAACCAGAAAATTGCTATTTCGAGTGTGCCAGGTATTCTACAATCCAGCGCATGTAGCTTACAATATACAACATATTCATTGAAATGACACCCGAAAATTGCATGTTTATTATCTGATTGGTACCACATTATGGTCACATTTGCGTGTCCAATGCTAAAATTATCCATAGTATAGATCCTAAAGCATGAATATGAATGTTTTAACAAAATTTTAAAATTCTTCATCATATATTAGCTAAAAGAAAACATTGCAACTAAAAAATTGCTATTTCAAGTGTGGTAGGTATTCTAGAATCCAGCCCATGTAGCCTACAATATACAACGTATTCATCAAGAAAAGGTAAAATCTGATTTAATTTTTGTAAAAAATCATATAAATATTTGCTTCCGCGCCCGAATTTTATAATTCTTCATCATATTTTAGCTAAAAGAAAACATTGCAACAAGAAAGTTGCTATTTCAAGTGTGGTAGGTATTCTAGTATCCAGCCCATGTAGCTTACAATATACAACGTATTCATCAAGAAAAGGTAAAATCTGACTTTATTTTTGTAAAAAATCGTATAAATATTTTAGTTTTTGGGGAAATTAATGGGCTTGATAGTTCCTTATTGTTAAAACTCTTTATTTGGACGTTTCGGGTTGGTAAATCAACCCATCATCAGCTACATAATTGTTCAAAATAATAATATAATGTTGGTTTGAACATAAAGAGGTTACAACTCACAGAAGTTATTTTTGCGACATATGAATTTATTGAAATACCGGATTGCAACATCAACTGGATAAGCATTTGAATTTTATTTTTTTAAACATAAATATTTGTGGATAGTTTTGGAAGTTTTATTATCTGAACTGTAAAAACGGAAAAAGAATTTTTTAAGTTAGTTATGTTTATGAGTAAGAACATTCATTTTTTTTGTTATTGGAAAGAAACTTAACAAAAGTATATACGTAACATTTAAAATTAAATGTATTAGCAGAAATCAGATTTGCAATACAATAGTGTTTAAATGAATAAGATAAAAAACTTTTATTTTTTGACATAACGATCTGAACGTTATGATGTATGGCGTGAAACTAAGGTTATAAGTTACTAGCAGAAGAGAAAATAATTAAAAAATGGAAGAATAAGAATAAGAATGATTATGTTTTTGCAAGATATCACAAAATTCAGCGGGAAAAAAATGGAGTGAAAAGAACTGAGACTGTTATGGTTTTTTAAATAATAGATTTAGATGTTCGACATTATTATTGAAATTAAATGGTTTACAGTTATATTTTTGTTTATGTTAATATGGCATGTTTTATATAGGAGTCTGATATATTTTGGGGCTATTTTATCTAGTATTTTAGCATCTTTAAAGTTAAATTTATGACCGGTTTCACAGTATTGCTTAGAAAGGGCACTATGGTGCTCATTGAGTCTTTGGCAATGGAAATTGTGCTGGTAAAGTCTTTTTTGTAAAGGTTGGGTAGTTTCACCAATGTATATTATTGCAAAAACCGCAATTAATCTGGTAAATGACATTTTTTTGCCTTTCTAGGTCTATTTTGTCTTTTAGTTTAGTATGCAGGGAGTCTGTGGTATTATTATTTCAGTTTACAATTTTAATGTTTGATTCTTTAATTACGTTGTTATTTCTATGATTTATATTTATGTTGAAAGGAATTTTGACATAAACAGGGGAAGGGGGGGGGGGGTTTCAAAATTGTCCACAACAACCTGTTGGGTGTGGCGGCTAGAAATGCATCGGATACGTTTTTCTATATTATTGTCTATGAACTTTGGAGGGTAACCATTTGTTTTGAGAGTATTTCTAATATAGTTTAAGTTAGCGGCATGAAATTGTGGGCTTGACAATTTAATATCTCTGTCATTTAATGCATTTATAACACTAATTTTGTATTTAATATTGGTCTAAGAGAAAAAAATTAAATATCTACCCGAAGCTGTTGGTTTCTGGTACCAATTAGTTATGATATTGTTGTTATTTCTGGTTAAAGTAACATCTAAAAAGTTAATACTGTTGTTATTTTCTAGTTCTATAGTAAATTGCAAATTTGGGTGGAAGTTATTGAATTTTGTAAATATATTTTGAATTTGGTTTAACGGGGCAATGAGTAAACAATCGTCAACGTAACGTTTATAATATATTATTTGTAGTTGCTCATCATGGATGATACTATTTTCTAAATTTTGAAGGACTATTTCTGAAATTGAAGCACTGAGAGATGATCCCATAGGAGAACCATCTAATTATTTGTAAATTTTATCGTCAAAACTAAATATTGAACTTTCAAAACAAAGGTTAATACCTTCAATGAATTCATCTTTTCTTAGGTCTGTATATTCTGTAATTTGTAGCCATTGTTGGTCAATATAATGTGTGACAAGTTGTTGTGGGATGGAAGGGTAAAGGGCGGTAATATCTAAAGAGAATTATGCAAAAATTTTCGGGGATGTTAAGGTTATTAATGTCATTAACCAGGTTAAAAGAATTTTTAATAATAGTTTCTGATTTTGAAGTTAGTTTTAAAATTATTTGTTTTAGATATTTAGCCAGATTGTACGTTGGGGTGTCTATAGTAGACGTTATTTGTCTCAAGGGGATATCTGGTTTGTGTATCTTGTATTGCATGTAGATTCTGCCATTTGAAGGATATTGTATAATTAATTTCGGTTTGTTTATTTTCTTTAAATATTTTTTGCATTTATTGTCTAATGTTTTCAGTGGATCTTTAGTTAGTTGTTTATATGTTTTGGTGTCGTTCAGAATGGCTTCAGCTTTTTGTTTATAGTCTATGGTATTGAGGATAACAGTTTTTGATCCTTTATCGGCTTTAGTAATTATAATTTTATCTTTATTATCTGTGACAAATTTCTTAGTGATTTTAATCCATTTTAGCAATTCCATCTCTGGGTAAGTTAATTTAGTGTTGGTTAATCTGTTGTATTGCTGATTTAATATTGTTGTGATTTTATTTTTCATTTCATATTTATTTGCAATATTGCTTTTATCTATGGCAAGTGAGAGGCTAACGAAACAGTCCAGGATAATTTTTTTATTAGTTTTTTCTTGTGAATTTTTGAAACTGAATTTAGGTCCTAGAGATAGAATTGCTAAAACTTTCTTATCAATCTCTAAATCTGTAAGGTTAGTGATCCAGTTAGTGTATTTGTTTATTAAAAAATTGCAGATACTGTTATAATCATGTTGTTTATAAAGGTTATTAAGTTTTTTTTTCAATTTTGGTGTTGTTTTTATGTTTTTCTCTAATATAAGCTGAGTTGGCTTTGTTTATAACAAAAAAGTAAATGTCTAAAGGTAGAATGTTCATGCAAACCAAGATACAATAAGATAGTTCGTTTTTTAAAATTTAGAGGGAACGGTGGGCATCATCTATTTCTAAATTGAGCATAGTATTGTGATATCTGGCACTAACAACATTTTTGTAAAAAATCATATAAATATTTGCTTCCGCGCCCGAGTTTTATAATTCTTCATCATATTTTAGCTAAAAGAAAACATTGCAACAAAAAAATTGCTATTTCAAGTGTGGTAGGTAGTCTAGAATCCAGCCCATGTAGCTTACAATATACAACGTATTCATCAAGAAAAGGTAAAATCTGACTTTATTTCTGTAAAAAATCTTATAAATATTTGCCTCCTCGCCCGAATTTTATAATTTTTCATCATATTTCAGCTAAAAGAAAACTTTGCAACAAGAAAATTGCTATTTCAAGTGTGGTAGGTTTTTTAGAATCAAGCCCATGTAGCTTACAATATACAACGTATTCATCAAAAATAGGTTAAATCTGACATTATTTTTATTAAAAATCATATAAATATTTGCTTCCGAGTCTGAATTTTTTAATTGTTCATCATATTTTAGCTAAAAAAAAACATTGCAACAAGAAAATTGCTTTTTCAAGTGTGGTAGGTATTCTAGAATCCAGCCCATGTAGCTTACAATATACAACGTATTCTTTAAAATGACACCCGAAAATTGAATGTATATTATCTGATTGGTACCACGTTTCGGTCAGTTTTGCATGTCCAATGCTAAAATTATCCATAGTTTAGATCCTAAAGCATGAATATGAATGTTTTAACAAAAATATCCATTTCAAGAATAGGTAAAATCTGACTTTATTTTTGTAAAAAATCATATAAATATTTGCTTCCACGCCCGAATATTATAATTTTTTATCATATTTTAGCTAAAAGAAAACATTGCAACAAGAAAATTTCTATTTTAAGTATGGTAGGTATTCTAGAATCCAGCCCATGTAGCTTACAATATACAACGTATTCATCAAGAATAGGTAAAATCTGACATAATTTTTGTAAAAAATCATATAAATATTTGTTTCCGCGCCCGAATTTAATAATTCTTTATCATATTTTAGCTAAAACAAAACATTGCAACAAGAAAATTGCTATTTCAAGTGTGGTAGGTATTCTAGAATCCAGCACATGTAGCTTACAATATACAAAGTATTTATCAAGAATAGGTCAAATCTGACTTTATTTTTGTAAAAAATCATATAAATGTTTGCTTCCTTGCCCGAATTTAATAATTAGTCATTAAATTTTAGCTAAAAAAAAACATTGCAACAAGAAAATTGCTATTTTAAGTGTAGTACGTATTCTTGAACCCAGCCCATTTAGCTTACAATATACAACGTATTCATCAAGAATAGGTAAAATCTGACTTTATTTTTGTAAAAAATCATATAAATATTTGCTTTCGCGCCCGAGTTTTAAAATTCTTCATCACATTTTAGCTAAAAGAAAACATTGCAACAAAAAAATAGCTATTTCAAGTTTGGTAGGTATTCTAGAATCTAGCCCATATAGCTTACAATATATAACGTATTCATTAAAATGACACCTGAAAATTTAATTCTTGTTATCTTATTGGTACCACGTTATGGTCAGTTTTGCATGTCCAATGCTAAAATTATCCATAGTTAGATCCTAAAGCATGAATATAAATGTTATAACAAAAATATCCATTTCAAGAATAGGTAAAATCTGACTTTATTTTTGTAAAAAAATCATAAATGCTTCCGCGCCCGAGTTTTACAATTCTTCAATATATTTCAGCTAAAAGAAAACATTGCAACAAAAAATTGCTATTTCAAGTGTGGTAGGTATTCTAGAATCCAGCCCATGTAGCTTACAATATACAACGTGTTCATTAAAATGATACCCGAAAATTTAATGTTTATTATCTGATTGGTACCTCGTTATGGTCACTTTTGCATTTCCAATGCTAAAATTATTCATAGTATAGATCCTAAAGCATGAATATGAATGTTAAAACAAAAATATCCATTTCAAGAATAGTTAAAATCTTGTTATATTTTTGTAAAAAATCATATAAATATTTGCATTCGCACCCGAAATTCATAATTCTTCATCATATTTTAGCTAAAAGAAAACATTGCAACAAGAAAATTGCTATTTCCAGTGTGGTAGGTATTCTAGAATCCAGCCCATGTAGCTTACAATATACAACGTATTCATCAAGAATAGGTAAAGTCTGACTTTATTTTTGTAAAAATCATATAAATATTTGCTTCGCGCCCGAATTTTATAATATCTCATCATATTTTAGCTAAAAGAAAACATTGCAACAAGAAAATTGCTATTTCAAGTGCGGTTAATATTCTAGTATCCAGGCCATGTAGCTTACAATATACAACGTATTCATCAAGAATAGTTAAAATCTGACTTTATTTTTGTAAAAAATCATATTAATATTTGCTTCCGCGCCCGAATTTTATAATTCTTCATCATATTTTAGCTAAAAGGAAACATTGCAAAAAGAAAATTGCTATTTCAAGTATGGTAGGTATTCTAGAATCTAGCCCACGTAGCTTACAATATACAACGTTTTTATCAAGAAAAGGTAAAATCTGATTTTATTTATGTAAAAAATCATAAATATTTGCTTCCGCGCCCGAATTTTATAATTTTTCATCATATTTTAGCTAAAAGAAAACAATGCAACAAGAAAATTGCTATTTCAAGTGTGGTAGGTATTCTAGAATCCAGCCAATGTAGGTTACAATAAACAACGTATTCATGAAAAATAGGTAAAATCTGACTTTATTTTTGTAAAAAATCATATAAATATTTGGTTCCGCTCCCAAATTTTATAATTTTCCATCATATTTCAGCTAAAAGAAAACATTGCAACAAGATAATTGCTATTTCAAGTGTGGTAGGAATTCTAGAATCCAGCCCATGTAGCTTACAATATACAACGTATTCATCATGAATAGGTAAAATCTGACTTTATTTTTGTAAAAAATCATATAAATATTTGCTTCCGCACCCGTATTTTATAATTCTTTATCATATTTTAGCTAAAAAAAAACATTGCAACAAGAAAATTTACTATATCAAGTGTGGTAGGTATTCTAGAATCCAGCCCATGTAGCTTACAATATACAACGTATTCATCAAGAATAGGTAAAAGTTGACTTTATTTTTGTAAATAATCATATAAATATTTGCTTCGCGCCCGAATTTTATAATACTTCATTACATATTAGCTAAAAGAAAACATTGCAACAAGAAAATTGATATTTCAAGTGTGGTAGGTATTCCAGAATCCAGCCCATGTAGCTTACAATATACAACGTATTTATCAAGAATAGGTGAAATTTGACTTTTTTTTTTGTAAAAAATCATATAAATATTAGCTTCGCGCCCGAATTTTATAATTCTTCATTACATATTAGCTAAAAGAAAACATTGCAACAAGAAAATTGATATTTCAAGTGTGGTAGGTATTCTAGTATCCAGCCCATGTAGCTTACAAAATACAACGTATTCATCAAGAATAGGTGAAATTTGACTTTATTTTTGTAAAAAAATCATATAAATATTTGCTTCGCGCCCGAATTTTATAATTCTTCATTATATATTAGCTAAAAGTAAACATTGCAACAAGAAAATTGCTATTTCAAGTGTTGTAGGTGTTTTAGAATCTGCCCATGTAGCTTACAATATACAACGTAGTCATTAAAATGACACCCGAAAATTGAATATTTATTATCTGATTGGTACCCCCGTTTTGGTCACTTTTGCATGTCGAATGCTTAAAACCATCTATAGTATAGATTCTAAAGCATAAATATGAATGTTTTAACAAAAATATCCATTTCAAAAATAGGTAAAATCTGACTTAATTTTTGTAAAAAATTATACAAATATTTGCTACCGCGCACAAATTTTATAATTTATCATCATATTTTAGCTAAAAGAAACATTGCCACAAGAAAATTGCTATTTCAAGTGTGGTAGGTACTCTAAAATCCGGCCCATGTAGCTTACAATATACAACATATTCATCAAGAATAGGTAAAATCTGACTTTATTTTTGTAAAACATCATATAAATATTTGCTTCCGCGCCCAAATTTTATAATTCTTCATCATATTTTAGCTAAAAGATAACATTGACCAAAGAAAATTGCTATGTCAAGTGTGTTAGGTATTCTAGAATGCAGCCCATGTAGCTTATAATATACAACGTATTCATCAAGAATAGTTAAAATCTGACTTAATTTTTGTAAAAAATTCTAGAATACCCACCACACTTGAAATAGCAATTTTTTGTTGCAATGTTTTCTTTTAGCTAAAATAAGATAAAGAATTATAAAATTCGGGCGCGAAAGCAAATATTTATAAGATTTTTTTACAAAAATAAAGCCAGATTTTACCTTTTCTTGATGAACACGTTGTATATTGTAAGCTACACGGGCTGAATTCTACAATACCTACCACACTTGAAATAGCAATTTTCTTGTTGCAATGTTTCCTTTTAGCTAAAATATGATGAAGAATTATAAAATTCAGGCGCAAAAGCAAATAATTATATTATTTTTTACAAAAATAAAGTCAGATTTGACCTATTCTTGATGAATACGGTGTATATAGTAAGCTACATGGGCCGGATTCAAGAATACCTACCACACTGTAAATAGCAATTTTCTTGTTGCAATGTTTTCTTTTCGCTAAAATATGATGAAGAATTATAAAATTCGGGCGCGAAAGCAAATATTTATATGATTTTTACAAAAAAAAATTCAGATTTAACCTATTATACTATCTATACTATGGGTGGTTTTAATCATTGGACATGCAAAAGTGACCAAAACGTGATCCCAATCACATAATAAACATTCAATTTTCTAGTGTCATTTAAATGAATACGTTGTATATTGTAAGCTAAATGGGCTGGATTCTAGACTAACTACCACACTTAAAATAGCAATTTTCTTGTTGCAATGTTTTCTTTTAGCTAAAATAAGATAAAGCATTATAAAATTCGGGCGCGGAAGCAAATATTTATATGATTTTTTACAGTAATAAAGTCAGATTTTACCTATTCTTGAAATAAATATTTTTGTTAAAACATTCATATTCATGCTTTAGGATCTATAGTATGGAAGGTATTAAGCATTGGACATGCAAAAGTGACCAAAACGTGGTACCAATCAGATAATAAATTTTCAATTTTCGGGTGTCATTTTAATGAATACGTTGTATATTGTAAGCTACTTGGGCAGATTCTAGAATACCTGCCACACTTGAAATAGCAATTTTCTTGTTGCAATGTTTTCTTTTAGCTAAAATATAATGAAGAATTATAAAATTCGGGCGCGGAAGCATATATTTGTATGATTTTGTACAAAAATGAAGTCGGATATAACCTATTCTTGATAAATACGTTGTATATTGTAATTTACATGGGCTGGATTCTAGAATACCTACCACACTTAAAATAGCAATTTTCTTGTTGCAATGTTTTCTTTTAGCTAAAATAAGATAAAGCATTATAAAATTCGGGCGCGGAAGCAAATATTTATATGATTTTTTACAATAATAAAGTCAGATTTTACCTATTCTTGAAATGGATATTTTTGTTAAAACATTCATATTCATGCTTTAGGATCTATAGTATGGAAGGTTTTAAGCAATGGACATGCAAAAGTGACCAAATCGTGGTACCAATCAGATATTAAATTTCCAATTTTTGGGTGTCATTTTAATGAATACGTTGTATATTGTAAGTTACATGGGCAGATTCTAGAATACCTACCACACTTGAAATAGCAATTTTCTTGTTGCAATGTTTTCTTTTAGCTAAAATATGATGAAGAATTATAAAATTCGGGCGCGGAACCAAATATTTATATGATTTTTTACAAATATTAAGTCAGATTTTACCTATTCTTGAAATGGATTTTTTTGTTAAAACATTCATATTCATGCTTCAGGTTCTATAATATGGATAATTTTAACATTGAACATGCAAAAGTGACCAAAACGTGGTACCAATCAGATAATAAACATTCAATTTTCAGATGTCATTTTAATGAATACGTTGTATATTGTAAGCTACTTTGGCTGGATTCTAGAATACCTACCACACATAAAATAGCAATTTTCTTGTTGCAATGTTTTATTTTAGCTAAAATATAATGAAAAATTATAAAATTCGGGCGCAGAAGCAAATATTTATATGATTTTTTACAAAAATAAAGTCAGATATTACCTATTCTTGATGAATACGTTGTATATTGTAAGCTACATGGGCCGGATTCTAGAATACCTACCACACATGAAATAGTAATTTTCTTGATGCAATGTTCTCTTTTAGCTAAAATATGATGAAGAATTTAAAAAATTCGGGCGCGGAAGCAAATATTTATATGATTTTTTACGAAAATAAAGTCAGATTTTATCTATTCTTGAAATAGATATTCTTGTTAAAACAGTCATATTCATGCTTTAGTATCTATACTATGGATAGTTTTAGCATTAGACATGCAAAAGTGACCAAAAAGGTAGTACCAATTAGATAATAAACATTCAATTTTCGGGTGTCATTTTAATAAATACGTTGTATATTGTAATGTTTTCTTTTAGCTAAAATATGATAAAGAATTATAAAATTCGGGTGCGGAAGCAAATATTTATATGATTTTTTACAAAAATAAAGCCAGATATAACTTATTCTAGAAGAATACGTTGTATATTGTAAGCTACATGGGCTGGATTCTAGAATACCTTCCACACTTGAAATAGCAATTTTCTTGTTGCAATGTTTTCTTTTAGCTAAAATATGATGAAGAATTATAAAATTCGGGCGCGGAAGCAAATATTTATATGATTGTTTACAAACAATAAGTCAGATTTTACCTTTTCTTGAAATGGATATTTTTGTTAAAACATTCATATTCATGCTTCAGGATCTATACTATGGATAATTTTAACATTGAACATGCAAAAGTGACCAAAACGTGGTACCAATCAGATAATAAACATTTAATTTTCAGATGTCATTTTAATGAAAACGTTGTATATTGTAAGCTACTTTGGCTGGATTGTAGAATAACTACCACACATGAAATAGCAATTTCCTTGTTGCAATGTTTTCTTTTAGCTAAAATATGATGAAGAATTATAAAATTCGGGCGCGGAAGTAAATATTTATATGATTTTTTAGAAAAATAAAGTCAGATTTTATCTATTCTTGATGAATATATTGTATATTGTAAGCTACATGGGCTGGATTCTAGAGTACCTACCACACTTGAAATAGCAATTTTCTTGTTGCAATGTTTTCTTTTAGCTTAAATATGATGAAGAATTATAAAATTCGGGCGCGGAAGCAAATATTTATATGATTTTTTACAAAAATAAAGTCAGATTTTACCTATTCTTGCAATGGATATTTTTGTTAAAACATACATTTTTATGCTTTAGGATCTATACTATGGATGGTTTTAAGCATTGGACATGCAAAAGTGACCAAAGCGTGGTAGGTACCAATCAGATAAGAAACATTCAATTTTTGCGTGTCATATATATATACATATATATATATATATATATATATATATATATATATATATATATACCTGGTGTCCCAGCTCGACCGACACATGGGAGTTTTTACATGGGAAATCAGTTAATTATGAATAGTGTCTCCACAGTGCAAGATATTAATTAGAAATTTTGTATACTTTTTGGAGAATATTAATTCTATGGATCACACTTATTTGAAATATGCAATTTCATGTGCAGGGCGAGATTTATTAAACTTCAAAATCAGACAGCCATGGAAATAAAAGAAAATATTTATCTGACAATTTAGTGAAGTATCACTAATTTTAATTCTTATTCCCTGTATTTTAATATAATTTAAGTTCAATTTAGTTTATTTTTGTTAAATAATATACCAATATTACGAAAATATAAATATCTATAATGGCATGTCCTTAACTGTCAGAACTGTCACATAGATATTTTCTTTTATTTCCATGGCTGACTGATTTTGAACGAAAATGTTAGACTTTATAATTTAATAAATCTCGTCTTGCAGACAAAATTACATATTGCAAATAACTATAATCCATAGAAATAATATTCCTCAATAAGCATACAAAATTTCTAGTTAATATCTTGCACTGGGGAGATACTATTCATAATTAATTGATTTCATATGTAAATCTCTCATGTGTCGGTCGAGCTGGGACACCCAGTATATATATATATATATATATATATATATATATATATATTTATATATATATAGTGGTTTAACACTCCGTTGTAGAGTTGCACCGCTTTTACTTAAGCTTAGTTATTTATTAAATATTATTCGCTATAATATTCCATTTCTTCCTATCTCTTGTTTTATTTTTCCAGTTGTTAATTCCCGCTCTTCTTTAATCTTCTTCTCCTTTTGCTAGCCATGTTGATCTGGGTCTTCCTCTTCTTTTCTTACTTCCAGGGCTACATTGCATTATTACTTTTATTGGTTCATTTTCGTCAGCTCTGCTTACGTGTCCTAGCCATTTTACTCTTTGTTTCTTGATTATTTTTATTATATCTTCTCCTTTTAATTTTTTGTCAATCTCATGGTTCATTCTTACTCTGTATTCATTATCGGATATCTTCGTAGGTCCCAGTATCGTTCTTATTATTTTCCTTTCTATTATTCTTAATTTTTCTTCGTCCGTCTTTGTAAATGTCATTGTTTCGGCTGCGTAATTGGTCTTATTATTGTTCTATATACTCTCATTTTTGTTGTCTTGCTTAAAATTCCGTTTCGTAGTAATTTTTTGTTGGCTTGGAAAGCCCTATTTGTAGCAGCTATTTTTTCTTTTTTTTCTTCTTCTCTTTCGCCTCTATTTGTTAACATTTCACCTAAGTATTTGTATTTGTTTACTTGTTCAAACTCTGATTCTCCTATTTTAATAGTCTTGTCTTGCACTTCTTTTCCCATTACCATTATTTTAGTCTTTTTTTGGTTGATTTCTAGTCCTATTTTCTTTCCTTCCTTTACTATCTCCTCTAGCATTTTTCTCATTACATTTCTGTTTTTCGTTATTATTACTATGTCGTCTGCATATGCTATTATTTGACTTCCCCCTGTTCTGAGGGTTAAATTAAATAATGTGGCAGATAGGGCATCACCTTGTTTTACACCTTTATTTGTTAATATATCTTCAGTTTCTCCTTTTTGTGTTTTAATTCGTATTTTTGATGTTTTCATAGTCATTGCTATCAATCTTCTTAATTTGCTTGGTATTTGTAGTTCTTTTAAAGCTTTCATTAGTTGCTGTCTTTTAATTGAGTCTAAGGCTTGCCTGAAGTCAATGAACAGAATCTCGGTGTGTATGTTATACTCAAGTGTTTTTTCCAATATCTGTTTAATAATATGTATTGCGTCCGTGGAAGATTTTCCTTTCATAAAACCACATTGATAATTTTCGATAATTCTTTCTGATTCATTTGTTATTCTTCTTTGTATTATTGTTGACATTATTTTATAGGTAGTGTTCAGTAATGTGATTCCTCTGTAGTTTTCGCATATTTGTTGGCTTCCTTTCTTATATATTGTTACAACTTGTCCTGTTTCCCATTCTTTCGGCATTTCTTCCTCCCTCCATATTTTTACTATAAGTTCATGGATGTGTTTCTGTATTGCTTCGCCTCGGTACTTTAATAATTCCATATTAATATTGTCGCTTCCAGGTGTTTTACCGTTGCGACTATTTTTTATAATTTCTTTTACTTCCTCTAGAGTTGGTTCTGCTATGTGTTTTTCGTTTTCTTTTGGTAATTCATTTTTTATTTCCTGTTCCTCTTCTGTGAGTAGTTCTTTAAAATAATCTGTCCATACCTTTTTGTATTGTTCTTCAGATTCTGCTAGTTGCCCATTTTGATCCTTTATCCCATTTGTATTGGTCTTATATATTTTAGTTTGTTCTTTTATTTCCTTATAAAATCTTTTTGGGTTTCTGTTTACTCTTTCATTATCAATATTTTTTATTGTATTTTCTATTGATATTCTTTTGTTTTTCCTAATAATTTTATTAAATTCTTTTCTTTTTTCTCATACTTCTCTTTGTCCTCTTTTTTATTTATTCTTAAATATGTTAATCTTGCGTTTCTCTTTTCATCTAGTATTATTTTAATTTCTTCATTAAACCAGGCTTTTTATTTTTTGCATTCTTATTTTCATGTCCTATCCATTTTTGAGCAGCGTCGTTAATACATCTTTTTATCCAGCACCATTTTTTTCTATATCTTCCATTTTACGTTCTTCCTTTTTTATGTTTTTTTCTACCTCCTCTTCGTATTTCTCTCTCGAGCTTTCATTGTTTATATTTGCTATATTCCATTTAATTCTCGTTATATCTTTTCTATCACTTGTTTTAATTTTGTTTCGTATCTTTGTTGTTACCATGTAGTGATCCGAGTCGGCACATGCTCCTCTGTATGTCCTTACGTTTAGTATCGTAGATTGCCTCCTTTTCGTTACTAGTACGTGGTCTATTTGTGTTTGAGTATTATTGTCTGGTGCTGTCCATGTTACTTAATGTTTTTGGGGTGTTTATACTTCGTGCTACTTATTATCATGTTAGTCTTCATTGCTAATTCACATAACATTTGCCCATTATCATTTGTCCTTTCATGTATTGTGTGTGTACCTGCGACTTGTTGTATGTAGTTCTCTCTTCCTATCTGTGCATTAAAGTCGCCCATTATATTGCTTAGGTCTTCCTTCGGCATTTTTTCAATTTCCTCTTTCAAATTCTCATAAAAATCTTCTTTCCTTTCATTTGTTGCATTCTCCGTAGGTGCATACAATCAATATCGATATGTTGGCAGCTGATCCATCTATTCTAATGTATGCCAAGCTTTCATTAATTACTTTAAATTCTATTATTTTTTCTTTTAATTTTTTTAAAACTATGAATGCTACCCCATATTTCCCCTGTTTATCTCCGGAATATAATGTTTTATAGTAATTCTTCTTGATTATACTTTCACCGCCCCATCTTGTTTCCTGAATCGCTGCCAGATTAATATCATATCTTTTCAATTCTTGCGCTACTTCTTCCATCTTTTCTGGTTGGAGCATCGTTCTTATATTTCATGTATTAAATTTTTACATTTTGTTCTTTTTTCTATTTACTTTTTTTGTTTTAATTGTATTTATTGCCTTTCTCTTATCTTTATATAATTTTCCTGGCTTTCCGTATTCAATATTGCCATACTCGTTCTCCATTGTTTGTTGTTTAATTTTTTTGGAGCTTTATCTTCCTGTTATTCTATATTCATCTTCTCTTTATCCCATATATACCAAGTCTTATTTATTTTCAGTATTTTATACCATATTCTTCTTCTATATCCTTTATTTTTCTCATCTTTCGCCAATTTTAAGATTTCTTTTTGTATCTGCAACTCTTTATTAGTCATTTCGCTTTCTATGTAAATTTTTGTCCCTGTAAGTTTATTTTTATTTTTTAATATTTTTATTTTATCTTCCCAATTCTCTATTTTGGCAATGGTAACGTTTTTATCATCTTTTCCTTTCTTATAGGTTTCTTTTACTCTGATATCTATTCCTAATTTGTTTTTTATAAGTTTTTCAACATCCTGATTGTTGTTTATATTCTGTTCTCCCTTAATTACGATATTGTTACGTTTTTTAATTTTTTCTTTCTTCTCTTCCATTGTTTCTAAAGTTATTATTTTCCCTTTTAAAACCTTTAGTTCCTCTGTCGTCAATTTTTCTTTTATTTTTAAATGTTTGACTTCTTGTTTTAATGTACTTATTACTTCATGAAAACCTTTATGTAATTCCTGCATTTCCTCTCGTATTTCTGTCCGTAATTCTTGAGTTTCTTCTCTGTGTTGTTTGATTTCCTTCTTCATCGATTTTATCTCCTCGTTTATTGTTATTAACATCCTTACTATTTCATTTTCTTCTGATTCTATGACTTTGCGTTTAGCAACTGGTGATCTCGATGTCTTCCTACTTTTACTGAAGACCATATTATCACTTATGTTGCTGACACTGGAACTTCTAGTAAATTTACGTTCGTCCTTAGGTGTTTTCGTGGTTGCAGTTTAACTCGATGTAAAATTTGTTAAGGTTTGCTTGTTATTATTTTTAGGTTATTTTATGCTTAAAATTTTCAAAGAGTATTTTTGAAAAAGGATAAGGCTTCTGCACAGATAACACTTCCTGCTTTTTATCTGACCTTTAACTACCACTTCCTTAGCAGATTCTTCTTTTCAGTTTTAGATTTTAATAAAAATTTGTTTTTCTACTGCGGATACTCAAACTCTATTTTATTGAATACGTTGTATAATTTAAGCTACATCGGCTGGATTCTAGAATACCTACCACACTAGACATAGCAATTTTCTTGTTGCAATGTTTTCCATTAGCTAAAATATGATAAAGAATTATAAATTTCGGGCGCTGTAATACGGTCGCTTGGCGGCTGTGCATTTTTGGTAAATTTTGGTAGAGCAGTACTCCAGATGTTACGAAATGGACAGATTTATGGTTGAGGACGCTCTTTTCGCGCCTTGAAGCTTCTTTTTAAAAGACATAACTGTCCGTTTCCGTAAGTGATGCTCTCGGTGGACATCAATAGTTGGGTCATTTTCAGCATAGTTTGTACTTAGGGGATGAGAAGAGCCGGACAAACATAGGTTGAGAACTTCTGGATTTTTACCATTAAATGGTGGTTCACAGTTCGAAATCTCTCTCTCTTGTTGTACTCGTCGATTGTTGTGGATGTCTTGACTGAATGTCAGATATACCTTGGTATTTCTTAGTGAAATAACCAATTAGTTGTTTTACTGTGTGTAAAGGCTCTCTCATCGTGGTGTAAATTTGTAAGTAGTTTTTATTATATTCTGTGTGAATTAATATTGATTTGTAGATCGATGTAAAAAGGTTTTCAAATTGTTTGTAAATTAGAAAAGTAAGAATTTAGAGTTTGTATAGAATCAAGTTTCGCGTTGTAGTTTAGTTGAATTATATAAATGTTTTTGATCGCGGTTGATTATTAAAATTTATATAATTTTGTTATTGTTGGAATATCGTGTTTGATTCAGCCCATCCTATTCCAACCCCTGTCTTTGTGACGTGGTAGCACAGCGCGTAAGTAAAACTCTAGTATTCTAAAATTATACCCTGCACTAATTTGACCATAATTATAATAAACCGCGTCTGTTATCATTATTAAACATTCCCTTGTCTGCTTCTATCACGGCAGACTTTTAAATAAATAAATAAAGTGATAGTGGTGGCAGCGACTATCGTTACCCTTGTTTCGTGTAAAAGTTGTTCATTAATATAATTCGTGGATTACTTTTGAGGCAAGTAAAACTTATAAATTAAATCCCTTGAACGTCAGACGTATCTGTTACATTTAATTGGTGGCAAAGCGCTGGGATCTAAATATTTTCTAAAATTAAACCCACTCAAACCAGTAAAGTCTTTAATTGTGGTCAAATTTGAATAACTCTAATAATTTACTTTGTGTTGTTGTTACCAGTGCAGGTAGTTTTTGGGTCACAAAAAGCGGGAAAAGTCTCTAACGGTATTTTTTTTTGTATGGTCACCCTTGTAGTGTCGTTAACCCTGAAGCAGGTACTCGAAAAGAAAATTTGTAAAAGAGATAATAAAATAGTTTTTGTAATTATTACGCGTTTATTGAAATAAATTAATTTAAATATTTAAATATGGCATTAAAATTAGAAACGGTTAGTAGTTTAGCTGGAGCGGTAAATAAAATTCCAGAATTTAGCGGCAATTCAGATATAAGCGTAGAAGAATTTATTGATAAAGTCGAGTTATTTTTCAAAATTAGTAAACAACCCGAGAACAGACAAGTAGCAATTGCAAAATTATGTTTGGGTAAAGATGCTTTAGAATTCGTCAGGAATAATAGTATAATTAAAAATACAGATGATTGGTCAGTTTTTAAAAAGGAATTGTTAAATAGATATGTACAGAAACCGCATTTTCTTACAGTAGAGAAAAAATTTGTAAATTGTTATCAATTAGAGACAGAAAGTGTAATTGAATACGAAATAACATTAAGATCACTAGCATACAAATTAGTAAATAACACCGAAGATGAAACAGAAAATGAATTTAATTGTAAATATGTAGAGAAACGGTTATATAATCAGTTTTTAATAGGTCTGTTACCGCGGTTGCAACGCGATGTTATATTAAAAGATCCGAAAACATTAGTAGAAGCGATAGAAATAGCCAAAAGAGTAGAGACTGTAGATAAATTAATGGAGAGTAGCGCAAGTTTAGATCGTAAATTAATATGTCATAAAAATCCCGAAAATTCTCCAGAAAAAGGCGACCTGTGCATTTTAAGTAAAAATAATGAATATAGTAAAGTACATGAAATAATAAATAAAGTAACGGAACTTCTACGTGAAGCCGGGCAAAATAAATCTACGTGTAAATACGCAATTAATGATAGCGAAGATTCGGGAATAGAAAGTGAAGATGAGACAATAGGACATATAACATATAAAAATAGGTATCATAGTAAATTGTGCTTCCGTTGTCAGAGATTTGGGCATATTTCAAAATTTTGTAAACAAGTGAAAAATAAATTAAAGTACAAAATTTGTTATTATTGTCGCGAATATGGGCATATCGCGAGTAGTTGTTCACTTAGTGTAAAAAGTAGAATCAGAGAAAACAGTACACACGAGAGAGATGCTAGACAACAGTGCGAGAGAAATATCCCAGAACATACGGTCAGTGATGATAGTATGCGCGGGAAAAATAAGGCGCGAACGACCGTATGGAGTAATAGGCTTCATCAGGGAGAAGATGACCGGCAAAAGCTTAGTTCAGGGGCTGAACTGAGCAACGCAGATGCTGGACGAGCCAACACCGCAAAACGTATTCAGAAGAAGGTGCGTTTTGTTGGTGTAGAGGAACCCGAAGACTTGGATGCGATTACTGTGGTGAAATCAGAAGGAGAAGACCAGCACGCACACGACATCTTTGTGAACCGCGACAAGACGGTAGGTATGTGCACTGGTAATAAATATTACAAGGGTTTTGGTACTGGGATAGGTAGCAACAGAAGACGCAGGGAATATCGAGAGGAGCGAGCTGAAGTACCTGAAGACGTCAGGAAGGGCAAGCCGACACCATCCAAGGAGGAAGTGGAACAATGGCGGCCACAATCGCAACCAGCAGGTATCCTAGCGGACTTCAAGAGAGCAGAGCTAGTCGAGTGGACGAGAAACAGCAAGTTTTAGGCGCGAACTTCGTCCAACGAAAAGCGTCGAGGAATAAAATTCCAGGTAGCTCTTTAAATATATACGTAGTGCGAATGAGTAAAATTAAGAAATTAAATTGAGAAAAATAAGAGTAATAAAAATGAGTTCTTTGTGATTTCGAAAATTAACTGCAAGTTGTAAGAATGGTTCAAATCGATTACTTAGTGTTTCGATAAATCAAAATTATTATAAATATATTGTAAATTTGGTTGGAATGAAAGTACTGAGTGTACTATTGAGTAGCGTAGCTTGTTGGGACACATATCTGCCGGAGACATTTTGTTACAGTTGTTCTTTGTGAACACTCCTACGCTGCTGGATGGCGGATGCGTGGACGCGGGAAGGCTGGCGTCACCTGCAGGTCGAGTCACGACGGGCTAGGAGTTGAGGTGGAGTTCCAACAAGATCCCCATTGGACATTGGACATTCCAACTCAAAGAAGTGGATTCATCGTCCAGCGCGGAAGTTAATAAATTATATTTCCTTCAGAAATGTAATTTATTTTAAGGGGAAAGGGAAAGTTGTAACACGGTCGCTTGGCGGCTGTGCATTTTTGGTAAATTTTGGTAGAGCAGTACTCCAGATGTTACGAAATGGACAGATTTATGGTTGAGGACGCTCTTTTCGCGCCTTGAAGCTTCTTTTTAAAAGACATAACTGTCCGTTTCCGTAAGTGATGCCCTCGGTGGACATCAATAGTTGGGTCATTTTCAGCATAGTTTGTACTTAGGGGATGAGAAGAGCCGGACAAACATAGGTTGAGAACTTCTGGATTTTTACCATTAAATGGTGGTTCACAGTTCGAAATCTCTCTCTCTTGTTGTACTCGTCGATTGTTGTGGATGTCTTGACTGAATGTCAGATATACCTTGGTATTTCTTAGTGAAATAACCAATTAGTTGTTTTACTGTGTGTAAAGGCTCTCTCATCGTGGTGTAAATTTGTAAGTAGTTTTTATTATATTCTGTGTGAATTAATATTGATTTGTAGATCGATGTAAAAAGGTTTTCAAATTGTTTGTAAATTAGAAAAGTAAGAATTTAGAGTTTGTATAGAATCAAGTTTCGCGTTGTAGTTTAGTTGAATTATATAAATGTTTTTGATCGCGGTTGATTATTCAAATTTATATAATTTTGTTATTGTTGGAATATCGTGTTTGATTCAGCCCATCCTATTCCAACCCCTGTCTTTGTGACGTGGTAGCACAACGTGTAGGTAAAACTCTATTATTCTAATATTACTACCGTGCACCAATTTGACCATAATTGTAGTAAACCGCGTCTGTTATCATTATTAATCATTTCCTTGTCTGCTTCTATCACGGCAGACTTTTAAATAAATAAATAAAGTGATAGTGGTGGCAGCGACTATCGTTACCCTTGTCTCATATAAAAGTCGTTCATTAATATAATTCGTGGATTACTTTTGAGGCAAGTAAAACTAATAAATTAAATCCCTTGAACGTCAGACGTACCTGTTATAGAATTATAAATTTCGGGCGCAAACGCAAATATTTATATGATTTTTTACAAAAATTAAGTCAGATTTTACCTATTCTTGATGAATACGTTATATATTGTAAGCTACATGGGCTGGATTCTACAATACCTATCACACTTAAAATAGCAATATTCTTGTTGCAATGTTTTTTTTTAGCTAAAATATGATGAATAATTATAAAATTCGGGCGCGGAAGCAAATATTTATATGATTTTTTACAAAAATAAAGTCAGATTTTACCTATTCTTGATGAATACGTTGTATACAGGGTGTTTGGCGAAAGGCCGGCACCCTGAATATTTCGTTTATAATGAGAGATACAGAAAAATGTTACGGAACAAAATAAAGTAGTCAAAAGTTCTCATAAAATGATCTTAGTAAGAATTTTGTGTCACTATCGGTTTTAGTGGAAGTGTGTACAACTTTGATTCTAGCATATGGAATCGGTATTATTATATTTTTTTTTGGAATGTACATAAAATGAGCTCTACAATAATATCTATATAATATAGTTTTACTTCAACCATTTCAAAATGGCGACAATTTATTTTCAAATTTATGTACTCCCAACTACAGGTAATTAACGAAACAAGTTATGTTTAAAAAAGCTTATAACAACCAAGACAATACTATAACTCTTACTAAATATGATAAACAAAATTAAAATTAAATGTATTTAAAATGGACCCTGTCATTTTCTGTACAATTTGTCAAATATAATAAATTCTGTCATTACATCGTCAAGAGAGATAGATCTAATATTTTTTGACATTAATAGTTTGGTTTCAGGTAACAAAATCTCAAATAGCTGGCTATGGTCTTTTTTATGAATTTTTAATAGTAAATATTTTAAAAATGGTTGAAGTAAATCAATGATATTTTGGTATCATTGTAGAGCTAATTTAATGTACATTTCGAAAAAAAAATATAATAATACCGATTCCATATCCTAGAATCAAAGTTGTACACACTTCCGCTAAAACCGGAAGTGACACAAAATTCTTGCTAAGATCATTTTATGAGTTCCTGTGACTAGTTTAATTTTGTTCCGTAACATTTTTCTGTATCTCTCATAATAAACGAAATATTCTGGGTGCCGGCCTTTCGCCAAACACCCTGTATTGTAAGTTACATGGCCTGGATTCTAGAATACCTACCACACTTGAAATAGCAATTTTCTTGTTGCAATGTTTTCTTTTAGCTAAAATATGATTAAGAATTATAAAATTCGGGCGGGGAAGCAAATATTTATATGATTCTTTACAAAAATAAAGTCAGATTTTACCTATCCTTGAAATGGATATTTTTGTTAAAACATTCATATTCATGCTTTAGGATCTATATTATGGATAATTTTAGCATTGGACATGCAAAAGTTACCACAACGTGGTACCAATCAGATATAAAACATTCAATTTTTGGGTGTCATTTTAATGAATACGTTGTATATTGTAAGCCACATGGTCTGGATTCTAGAATACCTATCAACCTTGTAATAGCAATTTTCTTGTTGCAATGTTTTCTTTTAGCTAAAATATGATAAAGAGTTATAAAATTCGGGCGCGGAAGCAAATATTTATAAGATTTTTTACAAAAATAAAGTCAGATTTTACCTATTCTTTAAGTGGATATTTTTGTTAAAACATCCATATTCATTGTTTAAGATCTATACTTTAGATGATTTTAAGCATTGGACATGCAAAAGTGACCAATACGTAGTACCAATCAGAAAAAAAACATTCAATTTTCCGGTCTCATTTTAATGAATACGTTGTACATTGTAAGCTACATAGGCTGGATTCTAGAATACCTACCAAACTTGAAATAGCAATTTTCTTGTTGCAATGTTTTCTTTTAGCTAAAATATGATAGAGAATATAAAATTCGGGCGCGGAAGCTAATATTTATATGAATTTTTACAAAAATAAAGTCAGATTTTACCTAATTTTGATTAATACGTTGTATATTCTAAACTACATAAGTTGGATTCTGGAATACCTACCACACTTGAAATAGCAATTTTCTTGTTGCAATGTTTTTTAAGCTAAAATATGATAAAGAATTATAAAATTCTGACGTGGAAGCAAATATGTATATGATTTTTTACATAAATAAAGTCAGAATTTACCTATTCTTGAAATGGATATTTTTGTTAAAACATTTATATTCATTCTTTAGGATCTATATTATAGATAAGTTTAGCTTTGGACATGCAAAAGTGACCAAAACGTGGTACCAGTCAGATGATAAACATTAAATTTTCGGGTGTCATTTTAATGAATACCTTTTATATTGTAAACTACATGGGCTGAATTCTAGAATACCTACCACACTTAAAATAGCAATTTTCTTGTTGCAATGTTTTCTTTTAGCTAAAATATGATAAAGAATTATAAAATTCTGGCCCGGAAGCAAATATTTATATGATTTTTTACAAAAATAATGTCAGATTTTACCTATTTTTGAAATGGATATTTTTGTAAAACATTTTTATTCATGCTTTAGGATCTATATTATGGATAATTTTAGCATTGGACATGCAAAAGTGACCAAAACGTGGTACCAATCAGATAATAAACATTCAATTTTCGGGTGTCATTTTAATGAATACGTTGTATATTGTAAGCCACATGGGCTGGATTCTAAAATACCTACCACACTTGTAATAGCTATTTTCTTGTTGCAATGTTTTCTTTTAGCTAAAATATGATGAAGAAATTTAAAATTCGTTCGCGGAAGTAAATATTCATGTGATTTTTTACAAAATTAAAGTCAGATTGTAACTATTCTTGTTGAATACGTTGTATATTGTAAACTACAGGAACTGGATTCTAGAATACCTACCACACTTGTAATAGCAATTTTCTTGTTGCAATGTTTTCTTTTAGCTAAAATATGATAAAAAAATATAAAATTCGGGCGCGGCAGCAAATATTAATATGATTTTTTACAAAAATTAAGTCAGATTTTACCTATTCTTGATAAATACGTTGTATATTGTAAGCTACATGGGCTGGATTCTAGAATACCTTCCACACTTGAAATAGCAACTTTCCTGTTGCAATGTTATCTTTTAGCTATAATATGATGAAGAATTATATAATTCGGGCGCGGAAGCAAATATTTATATGATTTTTTACAAAAATTAAGTCAGATTTTACTTATTCTTAATGATTACGTTGTATGTTGTAAGCTACATGGGCTGGATTCTAGAATACGTGCCACACTTGAAATAGCAATTATCTTGTTGCAATGTTTTCTTTTAGCTATAATATGATAAAGAATTATAAATTTCGGGCGCGGAAGCTAATATTTATATGATTTTTTACAAAAATAAAGTCAGATTTTACATATTCTTGATGAAAACCTTGTATATTGTAAGCTACATGGACTGGATTCTCGAATATCCATCAAACTTGAAATATCAATTTTCTTGTTGCAATGTTTTCTTTTAGCTAAAATATGATAAAAAATTATAAAATTCGGGCACGGAAGCAAATATTTATATGATTTTTTACAAAAATAAAGTCAGATTTTACCTAATCTTTATGAATACGTTGTATATTGTAAGCTACATGGGCTGGATACTAGAATACCTACCACACTTGAAATAGCAATTTTCTTGTTGCAATGTTTTCTTTTAGCTAAATTATGATAAAGAATTGTAAAATTCGGGCGAGAAGCAAACATTTATATAATTATTTACAAAAATAAAGTCGGATTCTACCTATTCTTGATTCTAGAATACCTTCCACACTTGAAATAGCAATATTCTTTTTTCAATGTTTTCTTTTAGCTACAATATGATGAACAATTATAAAATTCGGGCGCGGAAGCAAATATTTATATGATTTTTTACAAAAATTAAGTCAGATTTTACCTATTCTTGATGAATACGTTGTATATTGTAAGCTACATGGCCTGCATTCTAGAATACCTACCACAATTGAAATAGCAATTTTCTTGTTGCAATGTTTTCTTTTTGCTAAAAAATGATGAAGAATTACAAATATCGGGCACGGAAGCAAATATTTATATAATTTTTTACAAAAATATAGTCAGATATTACCTCTTCTTGATGATTACGTTGTATGTAATAAGCTACATTGGCTGCATTCTAAAATACCTACCACACTTTATATAGCAATTTTCTTGTTGCAATGATTTCTTTTATCTAAAATATGATGAAGAAATACAAAATTCGGGCGCGGAAGGAAATATTTATATGATTATTTACAAAAATAAAGTCAGATTTTACCTATTCTTCATGAACACGTTGTATATTGTAAGCTACATGGGCTGGATTCTAGAACATCTACCACACTTAAAATAACAATTTTCTTGTTGCAATGTTTTCTTTTTGGTAAAATATGATGAAAAATCATAAAACTCGGGCGCGGAAGCAAATATTTATATGATTTTTTACAAAAATAAAGTCAGATTTTACCTATTTTTGAAATGGATATTTTTGTTAAAACATTCATAAACATGCTTTTGGACCTATACTATGGATAAAATATAATGAAAAATTATAAAATTCGGGCGCGGAAGCAAATATTTAAATGATTTTTTACAACAATAAAGTCAGATTTTACCTATTTTTGATGAATACTTTGTATATTGTAAGCTACACGGGCTGGATTCTAGAATACCTACCACACTTGAAATAGGAATAATCTTGTTGCAATGTTTTCTTTTAGCTAAAATATGATGAAAAATCATAAAATTCGGGCGCGGAAGCAAATATTTATATAATTTTTTACAAAAAAAAAGTCAGATTTTACCTATATTTGATGAATATGTTGTATATTGTAAGCTTCGTTGGCTGGATTCTAGAATACCTACCACACTTGAAATAGCAATTTGCTTGTTGCAATGTTTCCTTTTACCTAAATTTTGATGAAAAATCATAAAATTCGGGCGCGGAAGCAAATATTTATATGATTTTTTACAAAAATAAAGTCAGATTTTACCTATTTTTGAAATGGATATTTTTGTTAAAACATTCATAAACATGCTTTTGGACCTATACTATAGATAATATATAATTAAAAATTATAAAATTCGGGCGCGGAAGCAAATATTTAAATAATTTTTTACAAACATAAAGTAAGATTTTACCTATTTTTGATGAATACGTTGTATATTGTAAGCTACATGGGCTGTATTCTAGAATACCTACCACACTTGAAATAGCAATTTTCTTGTTGCAATGTTTTTCTTTAGCTAATATATGATAGAAAAACATAAAATTCGGGCGCGGAAGCAAATATTTTTATAATTTTTTACAAAATTAAAGTCATATTTTAACTATTTTTGAAATAGATATTTTTGGTAAAACATTCATAAACATGCTTTTGGACCTATACAATGGATAAAATATGATAAAAAATCATAAAATTCGGGCGCGGAAGCAAATATTTATATGATTTTTTTACAAAAATAAAGTCATATTTTATCTATTCTTGAAATGGATATTTTTGTTAAAACATTCATAAACATGCTTTTGGACCTATACTATGGATAATTTTAGCATTGGACATGCAAAAGTTACCATAACTTGGTATTAATCAGATAATAAACATTTAATTTTCGTTTGTCATTTTAATGAATAGGTTGTATATTGTAAGCTACATGGACTGGATTCTAGAATACCTACCACACTTGAAATAGCAATTTTCTTGTTGCAATATTTTCTTTTAGCTAAACTATGATAAAAAATCCTAAAATTCGGGCGCTGAAGCAAATATATTTATGATTTTTTACAAAAATTAAGTCAGACTTTACCTATTTTTGAAATGGATATTTTTTTTAAAACATTCATGAACATGTTTTTGGACCTATACTTGGATAAAATATGATGAAAAATTATAAAATTCGGGCGCGGAAGCAAATATTTATATGATGTTTTACAAAAATAAAGTCAGATTTTACCTATTTTTGATGAATACGTTGTTTATTGTAAGCTACATGGGCTGGATTCTAGAATACCTACCACACTTGAAATAGCAATTTTCTTGTTGCAATGTTTTCTTTTAGCTAAAATATGATAAAAATCATAAAATTCAGGCGCGGAAGCAAATGTTTATATGATTTTCTACAAAAATAAAGTCAGATTTTACCTATTCTTGAAATGGATATTTTTGGTAAAACATTCATAAACATGCTTTTGGACCTATACTATGGATAAAATATAATGAAAAATCATAAAATTCGGGCGCGGAAGCAAATATTTATATGATTTTTTACAAAATGAAGTCAGATTTTACCTATTTTTGATGAATATGTTCTATATTGTAAACTTCATTGGCTGGATTCTAGAATACCTACCACACTTAAAATAGCAATTTTCTTGTTGCAATGTTTTCTTTTACCTAAATTATGATCAAAAATAATAAAATTCGAGCGCGGAAGCAAATATTTATATGATTTTTTACAAAAATAAAGTCAGATTTTACCTATTTTTGAAATGGATATTTTTGTTAAAACATTCACAAACATGCTTTTAGACCTATACTATGGACAAAATATGATAAAAAATTATAAAATTCGGGTGCGGAAGCTAATATTTCTATGATTTTTTACAAAAATAAAGTCAGATTTCACCTAATTTTGTTGAATACGTTGTATATTGTAAGCTACATGGGCTGGATTCTAGAATACCTACCACACTTGAAATAGCAATTTTCTTGTAGCAATATTTCTTTTAGCTAAACTATGATGAAAAATCATAAAATTCTAGCGCGGAAGCAAATATATATATATATATATGATTTTTTACAAAAATAAAGTCATAGTTTACCTATTCTTGAAATGGATATATTTTTTAAAACATTCATAAACATGCTTTAGGACCTATTCTATGGATAAAATATGATAAAAAATTATAAAATTCGGGCGCGGAAGCAATTATTTATATGATTTTTTACAAAAATAAAGTCAGATTTTACCTATTCTTGAAATGGATATTTTTTTTAAAACATTCATAAACATGCTTTTGGACATATACTATGGATAAAATATGATGAAAAATTATAAAATTCGGGCGCGGAAGCAAATATTTATATGATTTTTTACAAAATAAAGTCAGATTTTACCTATTTTTGATGAATATGTTCTATATTGTAAGCTCCATTGGCTGGATTCTAAAATACCTTCCACACTTAAAATAGCAATTTTCTTGTTGCAATGTTTTCTTTTACCTAAATTATGATGAAAAATCATAAAATTCGGACGCGGAAGAAAATATTTATATGATTTTTTACAAAAATAAAGTCAAATTTTACCTATTTTTGAAATGGATATTTTTGGTAAAACATTCACAAACATGCTTTTAGACCTATACTATGGATAAAATATGATGAAAAATTATAAAAATCGGGCGCGGAAGCAAATATTTATATGATTTTTTACAAAAATAAAGTAAGATTTTACCTATTTTTGATGAATACGTTGTATACTGTAAGCTACATGGGCTGGAGTCTAGAATACCTACCACAATTGTAATAGCAATTTTCTTGTTGCAATGTTTTCTTTTAGCTAAAATTTGATGAAAAATCATAAAATTCGGGCGCGGAAGCAAATATTTATATGATTTTTTACAATAATAAAGTCAAATTTTACCTATTTTTGAAATGGGTATTTTTGGTAAAACATTCATATACATGCTTTTGGACCTATACTATGGATAAAATATGATGAAAAATTATAAAATTCGGGCGCGGAAGCAAATATTTATATAATTTTTTACAAAAATAAAGTCAGATTTTACCTATTTTTGATGAATATGTTGTATATTGTAAGCTTCATTGGCTGGATTCTAGAATACCTACCACACTTGAAATAGCAATTTTTTGTTGCAATATTTTCGTTTACCTAAATTATGATAAAAAATCATAAAATTCGAGCGCGGAAGCTAATTTTTATATGATTTTTTACAAAAATTAAGTCAGATTTTACCTATTCTTGTAATGGATATTTTTGTTAAAACATTCACAAACATGCTTTTAGATCTATAGTATGGATAAAATATGATGAAAAATTATAAAATTCGGGCGCGGAAGCAAATATTTATATGATTTTTTACAAACATAAAGTCAGATTTTACCTATTTTTGATGAATACGTTGTATATTGTAAGCTACATGGGCTGGATTCTAGAATACCTACCACACTTGAAATAGCAATTTTCTTGTTGCACTGTTTTCTCTTAGCTAAACTATGATGAAAAATCATAAAATCCGGGCGCGGAAGCAAATATATATATGATTTTTTACAAAAATAAAGTCAGATTTTACCTATTCTTATAATGGATATTTTTTTTAAAACATTCATAAACATGCATTTGGACCTATACTATGGATAAAATATGATAAAAAATTATAAAATTCGGTCGCGGAAGCAAATATTTATATGATTTTTTTACTGAATCTAGAATACCACCACACTTGAAATAGCAATTTTCTTGTTGCAATGTTTTCTTTTACCTAAATTATGATGAAAAATCATAAAATTCGGACGCGGAAGAAAATATTTATATGATTTTTTACAAAAATAAAGTCAAATTTTACCTATTTTTGAAATGGATATTTTTGGGAAAACATTCACAAACATGCTTTTAGACCTATACTATGGATAAAATATGATGAAAAATTATAAAAATCGGGCGCGGAAGCAAATATTTATATGATTTTTTACAAAAATAAAGTAAGATTTTACCTATTTTTGATGAATACGTTGTATACTGTAAGCTACATGGGCTGGAGTCTAGAATACCTACCACAATTGAAATAGCAATTTTCTTGTTGCAATGTTTTCTTTTAGCTAAAATTTGATGAAAAATCATAAAATTCGGGCGCGGAAGCAAATATTTATATGATTTTTTACAATAATAAAGTCAAATTTTACCTATTTTTGAAATGGGTATTTTTGGTAAAACATTCATATACATGCTTTTGGACCTATACTATGGATAAAATATGATGAAAAATTATAAAATTCGGGCGCGGAAGCAAATATTTATATAATTTTTTACAAAAATAAAGTCAGATTTTACCTATTTTTGATGAATATGTTGTATATTGTAAGCTTCATTGGCTGGATTCTAGAATACCTACCACACTTGAAATAGCAATTTTTTGTTGCAATATTTTCGTTTACCTAAATTATGATAAAAAATCATAAAATTCGAGCGCGGAAGCTAATTTTTATATGATTTTTTACAAAAATTAAGTCAGATTTTACCTATTCTTGTAATGGATATTTTTGTTAAAACATTCACAAACATGCTTTTAGATCTATAGTATGGATAAAATATGATGAAAAATTATAAAATTCGGGCGCGGAAGCAAATATTTATATGATTTTTTACAAACATAAAGTCAGATTTTACCTATTTTTGATGAATACATTGTATATTGTAAGCTACATGGGCTGGATTCTAGAATACCTACCACACTTGAAATAGCAATTTTCTTGTTGCACTGTTTTCTCTTAGCTAAACTATGATGAAAAATCATAAAATCCGGGCGCGGAAGCAAATATATATATGATTTTTTACAAAAATAAAGTCAGATTTTACCTATTCTTATAATGGATATTTTTTTTAAAACATTCATAAACATGCATTTGGACCTATACTATGGATAAAATATGATAAAAAATTATAAAATTCGGTCGCGGAAGCAAATATTTATATGATTTTTTACAAAATGAAGTCAGATTTTACCTATTTTTGATGAATATGTTCTATATTGTAAACTTCATTGGCTGGATTCTAGAATACCTACCACACTTAAAATAGCAATTTTCTTGTTGCAATGTTTTCTTTTACCTAAATTATGATAAAAAATAATAAAATTCGAGCGCGGAAGCAAATATTTATATGATTTTTTACAAAAATAAAGTCAGATTTTACTTATTTTTGAAATGGATATTTTTGTTAAAACATTCACAAACATGCTTTTAGACCTATACTATGGATAAAATATGATAAAAAATTATAAAATTCGGGCGCGGAAGCAAATATTTATATGATTTTTTACAAAAATAAAGTCAGATTTTACCTATTTTTGATGAATACGTTGTACATTGTAAGCTACATGTGCTAGATTCTAGAATACCTACCACACTTGAAATAGCAATTTACTTGTTGCAATGTTTTCTTTTAGCTAAAATATGATGAAAAATCATAAAATTCGGGCGCGGAAGCAAATATTTATATGATTTTTTACAAAAATAATGTCAGATTTTACCTATTCTTAAAATGAATATTTTTATTAAAACATTCATAAACATGCTTTTGGACCTATACTATGTATAAAATATAATAAAAAATTATAAAATTCGGGCACGGAAGCAAATATTTATATGATTTTTTACAAAAATAAAGTAAGATTTTACCTATTTTTGATGAATACGTTGTATATTGTAAGCTACATGGGCTGGTTTCTAAAATACCTACCACACTTGAAATAGCAATTTTCTTGTTGCAATGTTTTCTTTTACCTAAATTATGATGAAAAATCATAAAATTCGAGCGCGGAAGCAAATATTTATATGATTTTTTACAAAAATAATGTCAGATTTTACCTATTCTTGAAATGGATATTTTTGTTAAAACATTCACAAACATGCTTTTAGACCTATACTATGGATAAAATATAATAAAAAATTATAAAATTCGGGCGCGGAAGCAAATATTTATATGATTTTTTACAAAAATAAAGTCAGATTTCACCTATTTTTGATGAATAAGTTGTATATTGTAAGCTACATGGGCTGGATTCTAGAATACCAACCACACTTGAAATAGCAATTTTCTTGTTGCAATATTTCTTTTAGCTAAACTATGATGAAAAATCATAAAATTCGGGCGCGGAAGCAAATATATATATATATATATGATTTTTTACAAAAATAAAGTCATAGTTTACCTAATCTTGAAATGGATATATTTTTTAAAACATTCAGAAACATGCTTTTGGACATATACTATTGATAAAAAATGATGAAAAATTATAAAATTCGGGCGCGGAAGCAAAAATTTATATGATTTTTTACAAAATAAAGTCAGATTTTACCTATTTTTGATGAATATGTTCTATATTTTAAGCTACATGGGCTGGATTCTAGAATACCTACTACACTTGAAATAGCAATTTTCTTGTTGCAATGTTTTATTTTAGCTAAAATATGATGAAAAATCATAAAATTCGGGCGCGGAAGCAAATATTTATATGATTTTTTACAAAATAATGTCAGATTTAACCTATTTTTAAAATGGATATTTTTGTTAAAACATTCATAAACATGGTTTTGCAACAATACAATGGATAAAATATGATGAAAAATTATAAAATTTGGGCGCCGAAGCAAATATTTATATAATTTTTTACAAAAATTAAGTCAGATTTTACCTATTTTTGATGAATACGTTGTATATTGTAAGCTACATGGGCTGGATTCTAGAATACCTACCACACTTGAAATAGCAATTTTCTTGTTGCAATGTTTTCTTTTAGCTAAAATATGATGAAAATTCATAAAATTCGGGCGCGGAAGCAAATATTTATATGATTTTTTTACAAAAATAAAGTCAGATTTTACCTATTCTTGAAATGGATATTTTTGTTAAAACATTCATAAACATGCTTTTGGACCTATACTATGGATAAAACATGATGAAAAATTATAAAATTCGGGCGCGGAAACAAATATTTATATGATTTTTTACAAAAATAAAGTCAGATTTTACCTATTTTTGATGAATATGTTGTATATTGTAAGCTACATGGGCTGGATTCAAGAATACCTACCACACTTGAAATAGCAATTTTCTTGTTTGCAATGTTTTCTTTTAGCGAAAATATGATGAAAAATCATAAAATTCGGGCGCGGAAGTAAATATTTATATGATTTTTTACAATAATAAAATCAGATTTTACCTATTTTTGAAATGGATATTTTTGTTAAAACATTCATAAACATGCTTTTGGACCTATACTATGGATAAAATATGATGAAAAATTATAAAATTCGGGCGCGGAAGCAAATATTTATATCATTTTTTACAAAAATAAAATCAGATTTTACTTATTCTTGATGAATACGTTGTATATTGTAAGCTACATGGGCTGGATTCTAGAATACCTACCACACTTGAAATAGCAATTTTCTTGTTGCAATGTTATCTTTTAGCTAAAATATGATAAAAAATTATAAAATTCGGGCGCGGAAGCAAATGTTTATATGATTTTTTACAAAAAAAAGTCAGATTTTACCTATTCTTGAAATGGATATTTTTGTTAAAACATTCATAAACATGCTTTTGGACCTATACTATGGATAAAATATGATGAAAAATTATAAAATTCAGGCGCGGAAGCAAATATTTATATAATTTTTTACAAAATAAAGTCAGATTTTACCTATTTTTAATGAATACGTTGTATATTGTAAGATTCATTGTCTGGATTCTAAAATACCTACCACACTTGAAATACCAATTTTCTTGTTGCAATGTTTTCTTTTGCCTAAATTATGATGAAAAATCATAAAATTCGGGCGAGGAAGCAAATATTTATATGATTTTTTACAAAAATAAAGTCAGATTTTACCTATTCTTGAAATGGATATTTTTGTTAAAACATTCATAAACATGCTTTTGGACCTATACTATGGATAATATATCATGAAAAATTATAAAATTCGGGCGCGGAAGCAAATATTTATATAATTTTTTACAAAAATTAAGTCAGATTTTACCTATTTTTGATGAATACGTTGTATATTGTAAGCTACATGGGCTGGATTAAAGAATACCTACCACACTTGAAATAGCAATTTTCTTGTTGCAATGTTTTTTTTTAGCTAAATTATGATGAAAAATCATAAAATTCGGCCGCGGAAGCAAATATTTATATGATTTTTTACAAAAATAAAGTCAGAATTTACCTATTTTTGATGAATACGTTGTATATTGTAAGCTACATGGGCTGGATTCTAGAATACCTACCACACTTGAAATAGCAATTTTCTTGTTGCAATGTTATCTTTTAGCTAAAATATGATAAAAAATTATAAAATTCGGGCGCGGAAGCAAATGTTTATATGATTTTTTACAAAAAAAAGTCAGATTTTACCTATTCTTGAAATGGATATTTTTGTTAAAACATTCATAAACATGCTTTTGGACCTATACTATGGATAAAATATGATGAAAAATTATAAAATTCAGGCGCGGAAGCAAATATTTATATAATTTTTTACAAAAATTAAGTCAGATTTTAGCTATTTTTGATGAATACGTTGTATATTGTAAGCTACATGGGCTGGATTCCAGTATACCTACCACACTTGAAATAGTAATTTTCTTGTTGCAATGTTTTCTTTTAGGAAAAATATGATGAAAAATAATAAATTTCGGGCGCGAAAGCTAATATTTATATGATTTTTTACAAAAATAAAATCAGATTTTACCTATTCTTGAAATGGATATTTTTGTTAAAACATTTATAAACATTGTAGACTGTAGTAACCCAAGCGTGTTTTAATCCCACGAATACCCCCTCCAAAAAACAACTTGAGGAATTCGTTCGACATACAAAAGATGTATAAACAAAGTCAATACAGAGAATTACAAGTAGAGTTGAATGAAATTATAACATATCAAAATTTCTTTTCCATAAATTCCTTAACACTATAAAATGCATTTTGCAAACAAATATTCTTTGATTTTGTACTTAAAAATATTTAAGGGTAATTTGCGAACATATTCGGAAAGATTATTAAATAGCACAATTCCAATGCGAGATAGTAAATTTGTAGCTATATTCAATTTGTTAAATTTTGATTTTAAATCAAATCTATTCCTTGTGTAATAATTGTGTAAGTCACTATATTTATTGAAAGTGTTTTCATTTTCTTTAATATATAACAAAGTGTAATATATAAAAATACAAGGCAAGGTAAGTATTTTATCCGAAATAAATAAATTTTTGCACGGGTATCTATAATTAACTTTATTTAATATCCTAACAGATTGTTTTTGAGCTTTGAAAATTCTCTCGGCATGAGTTGAATTGCCCCATAAAATAACACCATAAGTGAGAATACTATGCACTGCCGCAAAATATAGATCTTTTGCAGCTTTTTTTGAAATTGACTGTATGATTTTTCTCAGCATAAAGTTCGCTTTGTTTATTTTGTTTGCAATTTCACTACAATTTTCTTTCCAAAGCAATACAGATTCTAAAGTAAATCCCAAAAATTTAATTGTATTATTTTTATCGGTAATGTATTTGTTTAACTCATAAAAGTTTTTACTGAAAGTAATATGCTGAGTTTTAAACCAATTTGTTGCTTCTTGGCTCGTAATTTCTATGACAGCACTAATATCATCTCTGATGGTACAACTATTTATAAAAGTTGTATCGTCGGCATAAAGAATTGTATCAGCTGATGTTATGCTATTAGGTAAGTCATTAATGTAAATTATGAATAATAAAGGGCCTAAGATTGAACCCTGTGGTACACCATATTTTACTTTTGCTACTCCTGAGTTTTTATTTTTAAAAGTTGTTATTTGTTCTCTATTGGCTAAGTAACTCTGTAGTAATTGAAGAGCAATTCCTCTTACCCCATACAGATCTAGTTTTTCTAGTAAAATTTCGTGACAAACACAATCAAATGCTTTGGTAAGATCATAAAATGTTGCCGAAACACAATTTCCCTCTTCCAAGCTTTCAATAACGTTTGTTATTAATTTTGTTGCAGCTTTTACAGTAGATCTTTTTGATCTGAAACCATACTGACAATCACTTAATAATAAATTATCTTCAAAAAATTTTAATAATCGACTTTTTATGGCCATCTCAAATATTTTAGAAAATATTGGTGTTATAGATATAGGTCTATAATTGGAAGGATTATTTTTATCTTCTTTTTTGTAAATGGGTATAACCTTATTTGTTTTTAATTTAGAGGGAAAGTGCCCTTGTATGAAACACTCATTTATGGCGTGAGCCAGATGAGAGGAAATAAATGGAGAAGCTAACTTTAACATTTTTGAATTAAATTTGTAAATGTCTTCTGTGTGGCTACTAGATAGTTTATTAATAATATCTTCTATTTCAAATGAACTTACAGGATATAAGTAGAATGACTTAACAATACTATTTACATTTATTTTACAGTTATTTGTTAGCCCAGGTAGTTGAGAGATTGTGTTTTCAGCAACATTTGCAAAAAACTCATTGAATTCATTTGATGTAAGTAAGCTTTCAGTGGACGATACTTTGTTTTTGCCAAGCTCTTTATTAATTAATGACCAAGTTGTTTTTACTTTGTTTTCACTTTTAAATATTAAATTTTCATTATAACTTACTTTTGCAGATTTTAGTGCTGTCCTGTAATTACGTTTAGCCTCAGTATAAGCATTTTTTAAACTAGTCGTACTATTTTCTTGGTATTTTTTCTTAAGATTATGTACTTCTTTCTTCATTTGTGCTAGATTTGAAGTGTACCAATTATTTATTTTAGTTTTCGTTGGTTTAATAGTTTTAACTGGAAAAGAAAAATTAACAGCATATGAAAACACTTCAAAAAAGTAATTAAAAATTTCTTCTGCTTCTATTAGGGAATAGAACTCATGCCAAGAGAAATTAGATAAATAATGCTGAAATAATGCACAATTGGTTCCAGAATATATTCTACTTTGTTTACCAATGCAGGGAGGTGGAGATAAAAAAATTTTAAGCACAAATTCAACAGCCCAATGATCTGATAAATCCGGGTCAAATACATTAACATTATAATGATTACTGTTTACATTACAAATAATATTATCTATACAGCTACCATTACCTAAAAATGAAATTCTTGTTATTTTATCATGAGTTATATGTAAACCAAATTCAGTAATAATATCTTTGAGGTTATAATAATTAGAATCTTTATTGAGAAAATTTATATTAAAGTCTCCTGTTTTATTATTGAATTTGTTGATGTATTAATTATCTGTAATATTTGCCTGAGTTTATTAAAAAATATTTCCAAATTACCCACTGGTTTCCTATACAATGACAATATAATAATATTTAAATCAACAAGTTTGACAGTAGCAACTTCGCAGTGTAAATCTACTGATAAATTTTCAATTTTAATTAATTTTTCAAATTTTATATTTTGTTTTACAAAAATTGAGACACCACCATGTTTCATAGTTTTTCTACAATAGATACTAGCTAAATTATAATTTTCTAAATTATAAAGTTTTATTTCATTATCATTTTGCCAGTGTTCATTAAAACACACAACATCATATTTATTTTCTAGTAAAAAAATATTTACTTCCTCTATTTTATTCTTTAAACATTGTATATTTAGATGTATTAATGCGAAATGATTTTTACTTTGGCTTGAAGTTGGCCGGTCTTCTAAAAATATATCTACGCAGAGTTACACCATTTGGCCAGAAGTTGCCGTCTTCCACTGTATCCTTGAAACTGAAATCTACGCCAATTTTGAAGCATTCGTTGTAACTCTTGGAGTCGATAGATTCGCAAGCGACGTTACTATCGGGAAGTTTATCCTTGACGTACATAACAATGGTAGAACATGTAGTACCAGGCTCAACTCGTCCCAAAAAATACCAAGCCCTTTTAGTAGCGAATTTAAAAGTTTCGCTAGTAGTACTTTTACCTATTATATCCTTGGCTTTTTTTCGGCGTTGTACTACTTTAAAATCATCTAGATCTTTTCCTTTTTCTTCAGTTTTACTAAAGTTTTCTTCAGTAATGTTTTTACTAGTGCTTGCTGCCATCTTTATTGTTTCTTGTTCATTAACTCGTTTATTTTTTGATTCAACTACAGAACTCGGCTGTGAATGAACCAAAGTTCACTGCTAGGCCTTGTGCTGTTTGTGGCATTACCTTGATTAATTAGCTCCACACCAAGGACGTTCACTGACTTAGCAGTTTTGACTGATTGACATTTCTCCAAATAAGCAATTTTTTCACGAAGTAAAATATTTTTCTCTTCTAACTCTAGTGTTAGTTTTTTTAGAAGAGCATTTTCATTTTTTATTAAAATTATCTCGTTTTCGCTGTAAGTATCTTCTTTGAGTTCGATTATATTATCGCTTAATTCATTAACATTTTTGCAAATTTCACAAGTCCAGTTTTCAACATCCTCGAGGATACCAGCGCACTTCACGTGTCGAACACTTTTGCATTGGTAACACGAAACACCATTAACAACTTTTCTGTTGCAAATTTTACACTTGATTTCAGAAATTAGTTTATTTTTGCCGGAGCGATTTTCATTGACTGCACCGTTTGCCGCCATTTTAATAAATATGAGAATAATTTCCTCACCAAAAATACGTCTACAAGTGTAAACATAACCACGAAAAACACCCTTAATGACATCAAAACTGAAATTAAAGAAAACAACTTGATAATAACTAAAGCTGACAAAGGCAACTGTATTTGTGTTTTAAATATTGACAATTATGTTAACAAAGTAGAAGATTTCTTAAATACTAGTAATTTTAAAAAACTGAACAAATCCTACAAACTCTTTTATCACTAACATGAAAAAAGAAATAAAAAACCATACTGATTTCTTAGAACTATATAATATACAAAATTTAATACCGATGAACCCCAAAACACCAATCTTATACGGTCTTCCCAAAATCCACAAAGCTAATTGTCCTATTAGACCGGTAGTATCTTTTATTGATTCACTTACTTACTTATTAGCAAAAGAACTTAATAATTTCATCACTAAAAATCTAAATTTCAAATCTAAATACTCGATAAAAAATACTCCCGATCTAATAGGTAAAATTAGAAATGAAAATAACGACAGAAACGGAATTCTAGTCTCTTTTGATGTAAACAATTTATTTACCAATGTTCCGATACAAGAAACTGTCACCTTAATATCATCAATGTTATTTGATTCACCTTTTTAGACGACATCTGCTCTAGCTTTCTAAACTTACTTAAACTGTGTCTTAAACAAAAATTTTTTCATTTTTAATAACAACACATATGAACAAACCGAAGGTTTAGCTATGGGATCTCCACTCTCCGGAACTTTAGCCGAGATTTTTATGAAAAAGTTTGAGGAAAACATCTTTTAATTATTTAATGATTATACACAACACATTCAGTTCTGGTATCGCTATGTGGATGATGTATTCTGTTTTTGGACAGGTTCTCTTGACGAACGTTTTCTCTGGCAAAATCAATAATCTACATCCAAATATCTCTTTTTCGATCGAATTAGAAACTAATAATACAATCAATTTCTTAGATATAAATATAGCCAAAATAAACAATAATTTTAACTTCAAAATTTTCAGAAAACCAACTCAAACAATAGACTCCATTAACAATAGTTCAAATCATTGCACCGCTCATAAATCAGCTGTTTTCAATTCACACATCCACAGAATGTTAACTTATGGACTAGATAAACAGGAAATAAAAAACGAAATTAAAATCCTTAAACAAATAGCAATTGCAAATAATTTTCATCCTAACATAATAGATAAACTAATAAATAGGAAATTACAGAAACTATCATTACAAGAAGCATATAACACAATCCATATAGAAACAATTGAAAATTTAAGAATGAGCATTCCTTACATTGGCAACATTTGTTACAAAATTAAAAATATTTTCCACAAATTGAATATTGATATTGTATTTAAACCTATCACTAACCTAAAAAAACAAATATGCATCAAATTAGATAAACAAAGTCCCATCGAATCATCTGGTGTTTACAAACTCATTTGTCAAAATTGTCAAGCGAACTATGTCGGTAAAACAGGACGCAACTTCTACACACGATTCAAAGAACACGCGCGCGTTTTGAACTCTAAATCCGGACACTTAACGTTTGCAGAACACATAATTGACACAGGCTACAGTTTTAATATTTACAAAGATTTTGAAATACTCCATTTTCATAAGAACGGAAAAGTTCTCGATTTTCTGGAAAATCTAGAAATAAAAAAAACATTAAAAACCAATAATAACTTATGTCTACACGACCAAACCACCTTAAGGCACAGCCCCCTACTGGAGATCCTTCTAAATTAAAATCTCCTTCCATTCAAGTTTTTTCCCCTCGTTTTTTGGTTCTTGCGCATACTTGTTCATTTTAAATTAAAAAACTTTTTCACTAGTCTCCATTTTTATTTGAGCGTCGCTGATTTTGGTTTTCAATTTTTTGCGTTTATTTATTAAAAAGTTTGAATTTTAATGAATTCTTACAACAAATTTCGTTTCTTCGCTATAAGTTTGTCGTTCCTGTAATCATTTTAGTGTAAGTTTCATATTTTATACTAATTTAAAAAAAAAAAATTAAACCTAATTAACACTTTTATTTTATAAAAAGTTTTCATGACTTTGTTTTACATACAAATAATTTTTTTAACAATGTTATGATATTTGTTCTATAATTTATACATTTATTCATCTTCATAGTGTACAATTATACGTAAAATTCTTTACTCTTTTGTAGTCTCGCCGGTCTGAGGATGGTTACCCAGTAACCGAAACCGGTAACAATAAAAAAAATTTTTAGAGAACAGTGTGTTTAAGACTTGAGGTTCTACCTTCATCCTACACCCTTCTATTCATAAACATGCTTTTGGACCTATACTATGGATAAAATATGATGAAAAGTTATAAAATTGGGCCGCGGAAGCAAATATTTATATGATTTTTTACAAAAATAAAGTCAGATTTGACCTATTTTTGATGAATACGTTGTATATTGTGAGCTACAAAGGCTGGATTCTAGAATACCTACCACACTTGAAATAGCAATTTTCTTGTTGTAATGTTTTCTTTTAGCTAAAATATGATGAAAAATCATAAAATTCGGGCGCGGAAGCAAATATTTATATCATTTTTTACAAAAATAAAGTCAGATTTTACCTATTCTTGATGAATACGTTGTATATTGTAAGCTACATGGGCTGGATTCCAGAATACCTACCACACTTAAAATAGCAATTTTCTTGTTGCAATGTTTTCTTTTAGGTAAAATATGATGAAAAATTATAAAATTCAGGCGCGGAAGCAAATATTTATATGATTTTTTACAAAAATAAAGTCAGATTTTACCTATACTTGATGAATACGTTGTGCGATGTTAATATAATATATCTAAGTATGCTTATTGTAGCAATAGAAACAATATGTGGATTGACAGTTAATAAATAAAATACAATACATGGTGGCAGCGGAAAATACCGTTATAATTAAGTGAGTAGAAGTGTAGTTCTTCCGTTAAATATTGTCATGATGGAGTATATATGGCAACCCCCGGAAAAATTTAATTATTCTCGAGCTACAGAATGGCCAAGGTGGCTTACACGTTTTCAACGATACCGCGAAGCGTCCGGACTCGATCAAGAACCAGAATCTTAACAAATTAGTGCGTTAATATACTGCATGGGACGACAGGCTGACGATGTGTTCCTTACGTTAAATCTTAACGAAGAGAAGAGGCTTAAGTTTAACGATGTAGTGACAGCTCTCAATGATCATTTCATTCCTAAAAGAAACATAATCTATGTACGATCTATTTTTAATCAACGATTCCAACAAGAAGGAGAGTCGGTTGATGAATTTATTACTGCTCTTCATGCACAAGCAGAACATTGTGATTTTGGTGTGCTAAAAGAAGAATTAATTCGTGATCGAATAGTCGTAGGTGTACGTGATAGAAAGATGACTGAAAAGTTACAACTACAAACAGACTTAACTTTAGATAAGGCAACACAATACGTCAAAGCAAGTGAACAAATTAAACAACAACTACCGAATATACCAACCGAAAATGCAAAATCGGATGTCGGTCGAGTTATCAGCCTGAAAGATAAACGTAATGAATTTTTCCGAAAGAAATGTCAAAACGTGAATATGAACACTAGAACAAATAGTGACGATACTAAACATAAAAACAACAAAAATTGCGGAAAATGTGGCAGAGACATGCATCCACCAAAACAATGTCCTGCTAATAACGAAGAATGTCATAAATTTAAGAAACGGGGACATTTTGCGCAAGTGTGCCGCACAAGAAATACAAATAGAAATGTTATTCATGCCGTAGCACAAGAACCAGATTCATTTATGGGGACAATTCGTACGTCAGAAATTTATGCGAATACATCCAATACCGTGAGAAAACCACGAAATAAATGGAGGGTTACGGTAAAAATTTTAAATAATTCAATTAGTTTCAAAGTTGACATAGGAGCAGAAACTTCATGCATTTCTGGAAAGACATATCACATGTTCTTTAGCGACAAGATACTTCGACCACCCAAAAAACGTCTTTACTGTGCCGATCATAATTCCATGAAGAGTGAAGGTTTCTTCTGGGAGAAAATCGAATATCGGGGACGAGAAAAACTTGTCGATATATACATCATTGAAGATTTAGAATGTGATCTATTAGATGGTGATACATGTGAAGATCTTGGTATTGTCACACGTGCCGATGTTAATGGAGTAAGCTCGGAACAAGCGTCATTTGACCCGGTTAAACAGTATCCGAAATTATTTAAGAGATTTGGACGCGTGAAAATTCCCTATCACATTACCTTGCAGCCTGACGCAGTACCGTATGCATTAACAACACCAAGAAGAATTCCGATATCAATGTTAGATGAAATTAAACGCAATCAAGAAAACATGGTACAACTAGGTGTAATAGAACCGGTAGAAGAACCGACAGATTGGTGTGCAGGACTCGTCTTAGCTCCAAAACCTAACGGGACAATTAGGATGTGCGTGGATTATGTAGACTAAACAAATATGTTCAACGAGAGATCTTCCCAATGCCTACGACTGAGAACATCCTAGGTCGACTAGGAAAAGCGAAGTACTTCAGTAAAATAGACGCAAATCATGGATTTTGGCAGTGTGAGTTAGATCTAGAGTCACAGTTATTAACAACATTTATAACACCTTTTGGAAGATAAATTCAAGAGACTTCCGTTTGGCATTAATGCGGCTCCGGAAGTTTTACAAAAGCGAATGCCTGGAATTCTGCAAGGAATAGAGGGTGTACAAGTCAACATATACGATATACTCGTTTTTGGAACAACTATAGAAGAACATGATACTCGATTAAATTGTGTGTTTCAGAAATTACAAAAAACCGGAGTGACATTAAATATTGACAAATGCATATTCAGTGTCACTCGTGTCAAATTTCTTGGCCATATAATCGATGAAAATGGCATGCATATTGACAGTGAGCGAGTTACAGCCATACGAGAAATGGGAAACCCACAAAACCGTTCTGAATTAAGAAGTTTATTGGGTTCTGTCAACTATTTGACAAAATTTTTCCCAGATTTGGCAACAAAAGCACACGTTCTTAATGAAATACTGAGTGAAAAAAATGAATTCGTCTGGGGTCCAACACAACAACGAGCCTTTAATGGAATAAAAGTAAAGCTCTAATTTTAGCCTGGTTTGAACCACATCGTGAGACGGTCATAACTGCTGACGCTTCCTCCTATGGAATCGGGGCAGTTCTTAAGCAGCGACAAAAGGATGGTAATTTCCGCCCCATCGCTTATGTTTCTAAAACGTTGACAGCTCATCAGAGAAACTGGGCACAGATAGAAAAAGAGGGATACCTATTCATTGGTTTGGGCATGCGAGCGATTTAAAAATTTCATTATAGGACTGAAGATTACTTTAGAAACAGACCATAAACCGTTGGTACCTCTCTTCCATACAAAAGACTTAGACGACATAACACCAAAACTTCAACGTATGCGACATCGACTAGCAAGATATATTTACGATATTCGTCATATTCCTGGCAAAGAATTATACACTGCAGATATTTTATCAAGGAGACCACTTCAATGTACTGCAGATGATGACGACTTTGAACCGGAAGTCACTGCTTATGTGAGTATGATCAGAAATAATTTTCCTTCATCCGATACGAGACTTCAAGAAATTATCGCAGCACAAACACGCGATGAAATTTCTTTGAAGCTGAAAGAGTATAGTATTAACGGATGGCCTACAAAAGATACATTAGATAGTAATTTAAAAGTATATTGGCAGTATAGAAATGAGATTTCTGTCCAAGATAATATACTAATGAAAGCTACGCGAATTTATATTCCTTCAGGTCCACTCCGAAAAGATATTTTACATAAAATACATGAAGGATATAGTGAAGTGCAGAGCAAGAATACGAGATTCTGTTTGGTGGCCGAGAATTTCTGTTGATATTGAAGAACTAATCAAAGAATGTAGTCAGTGTATAATGGAATCAAAGAACAAACATGAAACATTGATTCCGTCTGAATTCCCACAACGGCCTTGGCAGAAACTTGGCATGGATTTATTCAAGCTTGACGGTAAATGGTATCTTTTTGTTACTGATTATTATTCTCGTTACCCAGAAATTGCACCATTATCATCGTTACGGGAGAAAGAAGTATTTAACCATTTGAAGTCCTTATTTTCTCGTCATGGTACTCCAGAAGAAATCATCAGTGATAATGGAACGCATTTTGGTCCAATACTATCATCCGACTTTTCAAAATTTAAAATTGATTGGGGTTTTCGGCATAATACATCGAGTCCGAAATATCATCAAAGTAATGGATTCATCGAAGCCGGAGTTAAAATTGTAAAGAGAAGTTTAAAGAAGAGTGACAATGGATGCAGAGCTTTGCAGAACTATCGTGCAACACCTCTCTCTAATGGGTTTTCTCCAGCTGAACTCCTGATGGGAAGACGTCTTAGAACTTCTGTACCGATTACTACAACGAAATTAGAACCACAAATACCAGACAAGAAAGCTATTCAAATTCATGAACTTGAAGATCGTAGTAAAGAGAAATTTTACTATGATCAAAGACATCGACATCATTGAGACGGCAAAAAGGATGGTTCGTCGAAATCGATACCATCTTATCAAAATTCGAAAACCAGCTGACTTCAATGAAGAAGACGATGACGACAGATCTCTTCCTGAAATTTATGATGTCATCCCGAAACCACGAGTGGCAAATGAAACTCCACAGCGTCAAGGTCTTCCACAAGAAGAACAACGTACAACAAGAAGTGGACGTCAAGTGAACACTCATAAGAGGCTCATTGAAATTTGTTAATATATGTTATATATTTGATTTATTAATTATGTTTTTCAATGACTTATATTTACTTAGAAGGGGAGATGTGATGTTAATATAATATATCTAAGTATGCTTATTGTAACAATAGAAACAATATGTGGATTGACAGTTAATAAATAAAATACAATACACGTTGTATATTGTAAGCTACATGGCTACATAGCAATTTTCTTTTTGCAATGTTTTCTTTTAACTAAAATATGACGGAGAATTTAAAAAGTCGGGCGCAGAGGCAGTTATTTATATGATTTTTTACAAAAATGCTTCCGCGCCCGAATATTATAATTCTTCATCATATTTTAGCTAAAAGAAAACATTGCAACAAGAAAATTGCTATTTCAAGTGTTGTAAGTATTCTAGAATCCAGCCAATGTAGCTTACAATATACAACGTATTGATCAAGAATAGTTAAAATCTAACTTTATTTTTGTAAAAAATCTTATAACTATTTGCTTCCGCGCCTGAATTTTATAATTCTTCATCATATTTTAGCTAAAAAAAACATTGCAACAAGAAAATTACTATTTCAAGTGTGGTAGGTATTCTAGAACCCAGCCCATGTAGCTTACAATATACAACGTATTCACCAAGAATAGGTAAAATCTGACTTTATTCTTGTAAAAAATCATATAAATATATGCTTCCGCGCACAACGTATTCGCCAAGAATAGGTAAAATCTGACTTTATTTTTGTAAAAAATGATATAAATATTTGCTTTCGCCTCCGAATTTTATAACTTTTTATCATATTTTATCCATAGTATAGGTCTAAAAGCATGTTTATGAAAGTTTTAACAAAAATATCCATTTCAAAAATAGGTAAAATCTAACTTTATTTTTGTAAAAAATCATATAAATATTTTCTTCCGCGCCCGAATTTTATAATTTTTCATCATATTTTACCTAAAAGAAAACATTGCAACAAGAAAATTGCTATTTCAAGTGTGGTAGGTATTCTGGAATTCAGCCCATGTAGCTTACAATATACAACGTATTCATCAAGAATAGGAAAAATCTGACTTTATTTTTGTAAAAAATGACATAAATATTTGCTTCCGCCCCCGAATTTTATAATTTTTTATCATATTTTAGCTAAAAGAGAACATTGCAACAAGAAAATTGCTATTTCAAGTGTGGTACGTTTTCTAGAATCCAGCCAATGAAGCTTACAATATACAACGTATTCATCAAAAATAGGTAAAATCTGACTTTATTTTTGTAAAAAATCATATAAATATTTGCTTCCGCGCCCGAATTTTATAATTTTACATTATAGTTTGTCCATAGTATAGGTCCAAAAGCATGTTTGTGAATGTTTTAACAAAAATATTCATTTCAAAAATAGGTAAAATCTGACTTTATTTTTGTAAAAATTCATATAAATATTTGCTTCCGCGCCCGAATTTTATAATTTTTCATCATAATTTACCTGAAAGAAAACATTGCAACAAGAAAATTGCTATTTTAAGTGTCGTGGTATTCTAGAATCCAGTCAATGAAGCTTACAATATGCAACGTATTCATCAAAAATAGGTAAAATCTGACTTTATTTTTGTAAAAAATCATATAAATATATGCTTCCGCGACCGAATTTTATAATTTTTCATCATATTTTAGCCAAAAGAAAACATTGCAACAAGAAAATTGCTATTTCAAGTGTGGTAGTTATTCTAGAATCCAGCCCATGTAGCTTACAATATACAACGTATTCATTAAAAATAGGTAAAACCTGACTTTATTTTTGTAAAAAATCTTATAAATATTTGCTTCCGCGCCCGAATTTTATAATTTTTCATCATATTTTATCCATAGTATAGGCCCAAAAGTATGTTTATGAATGTTTCAACAAAAATATCCATTTCAAAAATAGGTAAAATCTGACTTTATTTTTGTAAAATATCATATCAATATTTGCTTCCGCGCCCGAATTTTATGATTTTTCATCATATTTTACCTAAAAGAAAACATTGCTACAAGAAACTTGCTATTTCAATTGTGGTAGGTATTCTAGAATCCAGCCCATATACCTTACAATATTCAACGTATTCATCAAAAATAGGTAAAATCTGACTTTATTTTTGTAAAAAATCATATGAATATTTGCTTCCGCGCCCGAATTTTATGATTTTTCATCATAATTTAGGTAAAAGAAAACATTGCAACAAGAAAATTATTATTTCAAGTGGGGTAGGTATTCTAGAATCCAGCCAATGAAGCTTACAATATACAACGTATTCATCAAAAATAGGTAAAATATGACTTAAGTTTTGTAAAAAATTATATAAATATTTGCTTCCGCGAACGATTTTTATAATTTTTTATTATATTTTATCCATAGTATAGGTCCAAAAGCATGTTTATGAATGTTTTAACATAAATATCCATTTCAAAAATAGGTAAAATCTGACTTTATTTTTGTAAAAAATCTTAAAATATTTGCTTCCGCGCCCGAATTTTATAATTTTTCATCATAATTTAGGTAAAAGAAAACATTGCAACAAGAAAATTGCTATTTCAAGTTTGGAATGTATTCTAGAATCCAGCTAATGAAGCTTACAATATACAATGTATTCATCAAAAATAGGTAAAATCTGACTTTATTTTTGTAAAAAATCATAAAAATATTTGCTTCCGCGACCAAATTTTATAATTTTTCATCCTATTTTAGCTAAAACAAAACATTGCAACAAGAAAATTGCTATTTCAAGTGTGGTGGTATTCTAGAATCCAGCCAATGAAGCTTACAATATGCAACGTATTCATCAAAAATAGGTAAAATCTGACTTAATTTTTGTAAAAAATCATATAAATATTTGCTTCCGCGACCGATTTTTATAATTTTTCATGCTATTTTAGCTAAAAGAAAACATTTAAACAAGATAATTGCTATTTCAAGTGTGGTAGGTATTCTAGAATCCAGCCCATGTAGCTAACAATATACAACGTATTCATTAAAAATAGGTAAAATCTGACTTTATTTTTGTAAAAAATCATATAAATATTTGCTTCCTTGCCCGAACTTTATAGTTTTTCATCATATCTTATCCATAGTATAGGTCCAAAAGTATGTTTATGAATGTATAACAAAAATATCCATTTCAAGAATAGATAAAATCTGACTTTATTTTTGTAAAAAATCATATAAATATTTTCTTCCGCTTCCGAATTTTCATGATTTTTTATCATAATTTAGGTAAAACAAAACATTGCAACAAGAAAATTGCTATTTCAAGTGTGGTAGGTATTCTAGAATCCAGCCCATGTAGCTTACAATATACAACGTATTCTTTAAAAATAGGTAAAATCTGACTTAATTTTTGTAAAAAATTATATAAATATTTGCTTCCGCGCCCGAATTTTATAATTTTACATTATATTTTATCCATAGTATAGGTCCAAAAGCATGTTTGTGAATGTTTTAACAAAAATATTCATTTCAAAAATAGGTAAAATCTGACTTTATTTTTGTAAAAATTCATATAAATATTTGCTTCCGCGCCCGAATTTTATAAATTTTCATTATAATTCACCTAAAAGAAAACATTGCAACAAGAAAATTGCTATTTTAAGTGTCGTGGTATTCTAGAATCCAGTCAATGAAGCTTACAATATGCAACGTATTCATCAAAAATAGGTAAAATCTGAATTTATTTTTGTAAAAATCATATAAATATATGCTTCCGCGACCGAATTTTATAATTTTTCATCATATTTTAGCCCAAAAGAAAACATTGCAACAAGAAAATTGCTATTTCAATTGTGGAAGGAATTCTAGAATCCAGCCCATATACCTTACAATATTCAACGTATTCATCAAAAATAGGTAAAATCTGACTTTATTTTTGTAAAAAATCATATAAATATTTGCTTTCACGCCCGAATTTTATAATTTTTCATCATATTTTATCCATAGTATAGGTCCAAAAGCATGTTTATGAATGTTTTAGCAAAAATATCCATGTCAAGAATAGGTAAAATCTGACTTTATTTTTATAAAAAATCATATAAATATTTTCTTCCGCGCCCGAATTTTATGATTTTTTATCATAATTTAGGTAAAAGAAAACATTGCAACAAGAAAATTATTATTTCAAGTGGGGTAGGTATTCTAGAATCCAGCCAATGGAGCTTACAATATACAACGTACTCATCAAAAATAGGTAAAATACGACTTAATTTTTGTAAACAATTATATAAATATTTGCTTCCGCGAACGATTTTTATAATTTTTCATTATATTTTATTAATAGTTTAGGTCCAAAAGCATGTTTATGAATGTTGTAACAAAAATATCCATTTCAAAAATAGGTAAAATCTGACTTTATTTTTGTAAAAAAATCTTATAAATATTTGCTTTCGCGCCCGAATTTTATAATTTTTTATCATAATTTAGGTAAAAGAAAACATTGCAACAAGAAAATTGCTATTTCAAGTGTGGAAGGTATTCTAGAATCCAGCTAATGAAGCTTACAATATACAATGTATTCATCAAAAATAGGTAAAATCTGACTTTATTTTTGTAAAAAATCATAAAAATATTTGCTTCCGCGACCAAATTTTATAATTTTTCATCCTATTTTAGCTAAAACAAAACATTGCAACAAGAAAATTGCTATTTCAAGTGTGGTGGTATTCTAGAATCCAGCCAATGAAGCTTACAAAATGCAACGTATTCATCACTAATAGGTAAAATCTGACTTAATTTTTGTAAAAAATCATATAAATATTTGCTTCCGCGACCGATTTTTATAATTTTTCATCCTATTTTAGCTAAAAGAAAACATTTAAACAAGATAATTGCTATTTCAAGTGTGGTAGGTATTCTAGAATCCAGCCCATGTAGCTAACAATATACAACGTATTCATTAAAAATAGGTAAAATCTGACTTTATTTTTGTAAAAAATCATATAAATATTTGCTTCCTTGCCCGAACTTTATAGTTTTTCATCATATCTTATCCATAGTATAGGTCCAAAAGTATGTTTATGAATGTTTAACAAAAATATCCATTTCAAGAATAGGTAAAATCTGACTTTATTTTTGTAAAAAATCATATAAATATTTTCTTCCGCGTCCGAATTTTATGATTTTTCATCATAATTTAGGTAAAACAAAACATTGCAACAAGAAAATTGCTATTTCAAGTGTGGTAGGTATTCTAGAATCCAGCCCATGTAGCTTACAATATACAACGTATTCTTTAAAAATAGGTAAAATCTAACTTTATTTTTGTAAAACATCATACAAATATTTTCATCCTTGTCCGCATTTTATAATTTTTCATCATATTTTATCCATAGTATAGGTCCAAAAGCATGTTTATGAATGTTTAACAAAAATATCCACTTCAAGAATAGGTAAAATCTGACTTAATTTTTGTAAAAAATCATATAAATATTTGCTTCCGCGCCCGAATTTTATAATTTTTTATTATATTTTATCCATAGTATAGGTCCAAAAGCATGTTTATGAATGTTTTAACAAAAATATCCATTTCAAAAATAGGTAAAATCTGACTTTATTTTTGTAAAAAATAATATAAATATTTGCTTCCGCGCCCGAATTTTATAATTTTTCATCATATTTTAGCTAAAAGAAAACATTGCAACAAGAAAATTGTTATTCCAAGTATGGTGGTATTCCAGAATCTAGCCAATGAAGCTTACAATATGCAACGTATTCATTAAATATAGGTAAAATCTGACTTTATTTTTGTAAAAAATCATATAAATATTTGCTTCCGCGACTGAATTTTATAATTTTTCATCATTTTTTAGCTAAAAGAAAACATTGCAACAAGAAAATTGCTATTTCAAGTGTGGTAGGTATTCTAGAATCCAGCCCATGTGGCTTACAATATACAACCTTTTCATTAAAAATAGGTAAAATCTGACTTTATTTTTTTTAAAAATCATAAAAATATTTGCTTCCGCGCCCGAATTTTATAATTTTTCATCATATTTTATCCATAGTATAGGTCCAAAAGCATGTTTATGAATGTTTTAACAACAATATCCATTTCAAGAATAGGTAAAATCTGACTTTATTTTTGTAAAAAATCATATAAATATTTGCTTCCGTGACCGAATTTTATAATTTTTTATCACATTTTAGCTAAAGGAAAACATTGCAACAAAAAAATTGCTATTTCAAGTGTGGTAGGTATTCTAGAATCCAGCCCATGAAGCTTACAATATACAACGTATTCATTAAAAATTAGTAAAATCTGACCTAATTTTTGTAAAAAATCATATAAATATTTGCTTCCGCGCCCGAATTTTATAATTTTTCATCATATTTTATCCATAGTATAGGTCCAAAAGCATGTTTATGAATGTTTAACAAAAATATCCATTTCAAGAATAGGTAAAATCTGACTTTATTTTTGTAAAAAATCATATAAATATTTTCTTCCTCCTCCGAATTTTAAGATTTTTCAACATAATTTTGGTAAGATAAAACATTGCAACAAGAAAATTGCTATTTCAAGTGTGGTAGGTGTTCTAGAATCCAGCCAATGAAGCTTACAATATACAACTTATTCATCAAAAATAGGTAAAATCTGACTTAATTTTTGTAAAAAATTATATAAATATTTGCTTCCGCGCCCGAATTTTATAATTTTTCATTATATTTTATCCGTAGTATAGGTCCAAAAAGCATGTTTATGAATGTTTTAACAAAAATACCCATTTCAAAAATAGGTAAAATCTGACTTTATTTTTGTAAAAAATCATATAAATATTTGCTTCCGCGCTCGAATTTTATAATTTTTCATCATATTTTAGCTAAAAGAAAACATTGCAACAAGAAAATTGCTATTTCAAGTGTGGTGGTATTCTAGAATCAAGCCAATGAAGCTTACAATATGCAACGTATTCATCAAAAATAGGTAAAATCTGACTTTATTTTTGTAAAAAATCATATAAATATTTGCTTCCGCGCCCGAATTTTATAATTTTTCATCATATTTCAACTAAAGGAAAACATTGCAACAAGAAAATTGCTATTTCAAGTGTGGTAGGTATTTTAGAATCCAGCCTATGTAGCTTACAATATACAACGTATTAATTAAAAATTTGTAAAATCTGACTTAATTTTTGTAAAAAATCATATAAATATTTGCTTCCGCGCCCGAATTTTATAATTTTTCATCATATTTTATCCATAGTATAGGTCCAAAAGCATGTTTATGAATGTTTAACAAAAGTATTAATTTCAAGAATAGGTAAAATCTGACTTTATTTTTGTAAAAAATCATATAAATATTTTCTTCCGCGTCTGAATTTTATGATTTTTCATTATAATTTAGGTAAAAGAAAACATTGCAACAAGAAAATTGCTATTTCAAGTGTGGTAGGTATTCTAGAATCCAGCCAATGAAGCTTACAATATACAACGTATTCATCAAAAATAGGTAAAATCTGACTTAATTTTTGAAAAAAATTATATAAATATTTGCTTCCGCGCCCGAATTTTATAATTTTTCATTATATTTTATCCATAGTATAGGTCCAAAAGCATGTTTATGAATGTTTAACAAAAATATTAATTTCAAGAATAGGTAAAATCTGACTTTATTTTTGTAAAAAAATCATATAAATATTTGCTTCCGCGCCCGAATTTTATAATTTTTCTTCATATTTTAGCTAAAAGAAAACATTGCAACAAGAAAATTGCTATTTCAAGTGTGGTAGGTATTCTAGAATCCAGCCTATGTAGCTTACAATATACAATGTATTCATTAAAAATAGGTAAAATCTGACTTTCATTTTGTAAAAAATCATATAAATATTTGCTTCCGCGCCCGAATTTTATAATTTTTCATCATATTTTATCTATAGTATAGGTCCAAAAGCATGTTTATGAATGTTTTAACAAAAATATCCATTTTAAAAATAGGTAAAATCTGACTTTTTTTTTGTAAAAAATCATATAAATATTTTCTTCCGCGCCCGAATTTTATAATTTTTTATCATATTTTAGCTAAAAGAAAACATTGCAACAAGAAAATTGCTATTTCAAATGTGGTGGTATTCTAGAATCCAGCCCATGTAGCTTACAATATTCAACCTTTTCATTAAAAATAGGTAAAATCTGACTTTATTTTTGTAAAAAATCATATTAATACGAGTATTTGCTTCTGCGCCCGAATTTTATAATTTTTCATCATATTTTATCCATAGTATAGGACCAGAAGCATGTTTATGAATGTTTTAACAAAAATATTCATTTCAAAAATAGGTAAAATCTGCCTTTATTTTTGTAAAAAATTATATAAATATTTGCTTCCGCGCCAGAATTTTATGATTTCTCATCATATTTTAGCTAAAAGAAAAATTGCTACAAGAAAATTGCTATTTCAATTGTATTAGGTATTCTAGAATCCAGCCCATGTAGCTTACAATATACAATGTATTCATCAAAAATAGGTAAAATCTGACTTAATTTTTGTAAAAAATTATATAAATATTTGCTTCCGCGCCCGAATTTTATAATTTTTCATCATATTTTATCCATAGTATGGGTCCAAAAGCATGTTTATGAATATTTTAACAAAAATATCCATTTCAAGAATAGGTAAAATCTGACTTTATTTTTTAAAAATTCATATAAATATTTGCTTCCGTGACCGAATTTTATAATTTTTCATCATATTTTAGCTAAAAGAAACCATTGCAACAAGAAAATTGCTATTTCAAGTGTGGTAGGTATTCTAATATCCAGCCCATGTAGCTTACAATATACAACGTATTCATTAAAAATAGTTAAAATCTAACTTTATTTTTGTAAAAAATCATACAAATATTTGCATCCGCTCCCGAATTTTAAAATTTTTCATCATATTTTAGCTAAAAGAAAAACATTGCAACAAGAAAATTTCTATTTCAAGTGTGGTAGGTATTTTAGAATCCAGCCCATGTAGCTTACATTACACAACGTATTCATTAAAAATTTGTAAAATCTGACTTTATTTTTGTAAAAAATCATATAATTATTTTCTTCCGCGTCCGAATTTTATGATTTTTTATCATAATTTAGGTAAAAGAAAACATTGCAACAAGAAAATTGCTATTTCAAGTGTGGTAGGTATTCTAGAATCCAGCCAATGAAGCTTACAATATACAACGTATTCATCAAAAATAGGTAAAATCTGACTTAATTATTGTAAAAAATTATATAAATATTTGCTTCCGCGCTCGAATTTTATAATTTTTCATTATATTTTATCCATAGTATAGGTCCAAAAGCATGTTTATGAATGTTTAACAAAAATATCCATTTCAAGAATAGGTAAAATCTGACTTTATTTTTGTAAAAAATCATATAAATATATGCTTCCGCGCCCGAATTTTAGGAATTTTCATCATAATTTTGGTAAAAGAAAACATTGCAACAAGAAAATTGCTATTTCAAGTGTGGTAGGTATTCTAGAATCCAGCCAATGAAGCTTACAACATACAACGTATTCATCAAAAATAGATAAAATCTGACTTAATTTTTGTAAAAAATTATATAAATATTTGCTTCCGCGCCCGAATTTTATAATTTTTCATCATATTTTACCTAAAAGAAAACATTGCAACAAGAAAATTGCTATTTCAAGTGTGGTAGGTATTCTGGAATTCAGCCCATGTAGCTTACAATATACAACGTATTCATCAAGAATAGGAAAAATCTGACTTTATTTTTGTAAAAAATGACATAAATATTTGCTTCCGCCCCCGAATTTTATAATTTTTTATCATATTTTAGCTAAAAGAGAACATTGCAACAAGAAAATTGCTATTTCAAGTGTGGTACGTTTTCTAGAATCCAGCCAATGAAGCTTACAATATACAACGTATTCATCAAAAATAGGTAAAATCTGACTTTATTTTTGTAAAAAATCATATAAATATTTGCTTCCGCGCCCGAATTTTATAATTTTACATTATAGTTTGTCCATAGTATAGGTCCAAAAGCATGTTTGTGAATGTTTTAACAAAAATATTCATTTCAAAAATAGGTAAAATCTGACTTTATTTTTGTAAAAATTCATATAAATATTTGCTTCCGCGCCCGAATTTTATAATTTTTCATCATAATTTACCTGAAAGAAAACATTGCAACAAGAAAATTGCTATTTTAAGTGTCGTGGTATTCTAGAATCCAGTCAATGAAGCTTACAATATGCAACGTATTCATCAAAAATAGGTAAAATCTGACTTTATTTTTGTAAAAAATCATATAAATATATGCTTCCGCGACCGAATTTTATAATTTTTCATCATATTTTAGCCAAAAGAAAACATTGCAACAAGAAAATTGCTATTTCAAGTGTGGTAGTTATTCTAGAATCCAGCCCATGTAGCTTACAATATACAACGTATTCATTAAAAATAGGTAAAACCTGACTTTATTTTTGTAAAAAATCTTATAAATATTTGCTTCCGCGCCCGAATTTTATAATTTTTCATCATATTTTATCCATAGTATAGGCCCAAAAGTATGTTTATGAATGTTTCAACAAAAATATCCATTTCAAAAATAGGTAAAATCTGACTTTATTTTTGTAAAATATCATATCAATATTTGCTTCACTCTGAGATAGCGCGT